>JAOYRR010000556.1:0-113596 GCA_038994665.1 Podotricha telesiphe
AACTCTACGAGGACGGATGACTATGAAATTTGGCACAGCTTAAATCTAATTGCAAACAATAATTTTCAATATTTTAAACAGTAAATTATTATATTAAAATAACAAATTTAATATTACACACATTATCATGTGTTTGAGATATACATTTGTGTAGTGACCTAAACATTTGTGTAGTGAAATACACACTTGTGAAGTGACCTAAACATTTGTGTAGTGAAATACACACTTGTGAAGTGACCTAAACATTTGTGTAGTGTCGTGCACATTTTCAAAGTAACGCTAATATTACGCATCCACGAAGTCACTAGTTCAAATAAATAATTCTAACAGAAGCGTTAAAATGTGCTAATGTCTGGGACAAGTTCTAGTTCTAGTTCTAGGTTTTAGACTTTATAAAATCTTAGATAAATATTCTTTCAAAAGCTTTACCTGAACTCGGAAGTTTATTATCTCTCTTAACTATTGTTTTAGTTAGTTTCACTTTGCAGTGTATTTTATGAAGACAGCTGGAGCTTAAAATGTATGACAGTTTGTCTTTGTTTTTGATATTAATATGAGTAATAATTTCTTAAAGAATAGTTTCTTTAAGAAACACTCATTTACAATTCTATTCATAAACTGTTCTCTATTCTATTCATAAGCTGTGCCCACGACTTCTTCCGCGTGGAATTCTAAAATAAAAGTAGCCTAAGTTACTCCATTTTGTTCTACTTGGCTTTAATCCCGGCCTAGCCAGCTGAGTTACTCATTATTACATGTTACATTATTATTACATTATCTATCCGCTAGTAAAAATCCCGTCAAAATTGGACCAGCCGTTACAGAGTTTTATTTCTATTCTATAGACAAGGCAACCGAGCGTTCGGGTCATCTAATGATAAGTGATCACTGCTGCCCACGAGCCCGTGTAAAACCAGAGGACCGGCCTTCATGGTTGGTGGAAATAGATACACTTTTTGAAGGTACCTATGTCAAATCGAGATAAGCCGGAACAAACAGACAGACAGACAAAAACTGTAATAAAGGTTATTTAGGTATATGTACCGTGTTTAGACATATATGCATTTAGTAATAAGCAGTGATTTAAATATTACACTCAACATTTATTTATTTGTTTAGATAGTGTAATTAATTGCATTATGTCAATGTTTTAATGGAAACTACTAAAAACTCCAACGTGGCACAGTGGGGCAGCATTAGAGTGCAAACGATTGGTTGTGGGATCGATCCCCACACGGAGGAATTTAAATTATTTCCATATCTTCGTTCTGGTACAACAAAGAAACTGTCTGTCAACTAAAACCAGTATTAATTGTAACAGTAACATACTGACATAATTTACTATTAACCATATATATATATATATATATATATATATATGGTTATTATTTATATAAGTAATCTCGTCCCACCGCTCGTCTCATTCCCAAATATACTTTCCCTTATACTACCATTACGAGAGTACAGTACCGATCGGTAAACTTCAAAACTCCCTAGGTCATGCTCTGTCATATGAACCGTGAAATAGACACGATGGCAGATAGAACACGTACTTTGAATGAGAATATATTATTTTGGTCCTTACAAGGTGTCAAGGTGTATTATTCATCGTTCAACTCACGTAAGACGTTTATAATCAACAAGGCATTTTGGGATTTGAAATGTAGACAATTTTCTTGTGAAAGTTACTTGGAAATATATATATATATATATATATATATATATATATATATATATATATATATCTATATATCACATGATGTTTTTATAATATATCTATACATATAATAAAAATGTAACAGATCGCCTGTCTGGAAGATATATTAAGAGGCAATATAAAAGAAGACCCCAAAAAAATGTCTTTTAACAATTGCAATATGCAATTATGACTATTGTATTATCGTAAACTTGCATTTACAATTAGTATTTATTTCATTTCAATCGGTAAGCAAAGTTTGAATTTAAGTGAGAACGCGGGTGGGCAAATTGTTGAAAATAGTTTGTTCATGTAGTTTACGCATGCGAAGCCGCGGGCGGGTCGCTAGTATATATATATATATATAGAGAGAGAGAGTGCGAGCTGTATATTTCGTTTTATATTTCACTCCTTTATGCTTTGAATTCATTTTTTTATTTTCAATTCTTTCTCACTGACATCGACATTGTCTTACTGTTAATGCGGTTGTGGGTTTGATTTCCACTCGAGACACGGTCATATTTATATCATTTTAATTTCAATCTAGTAATAAAAAACGTGAGTCCCGCAAGTGGAAAGTGGAAAGCGGAGCATTTGGCACTAAGTTCTCCTTCTAATCTGCTATATGGAACGTCTGAATGGATGTGTTATATATATATATACAGAACAACCTTGAATATATTTCCGCTAAAAGTTGCCGTCACAACGTTTGATGCCGATTTCCCTTGACACGAATGATTAATTTTGTTGGCACCTCTGGGGAAATTATATATATATTTATATATCACTAGCTTTTGTTTTTTTTTGTAACTGTGAGATTGATTTTTTATTAGGACAGGTTATCCTTTTATTGACTGTCGATTGTGTTTACGATTTTCGCGCGTAATACTATTGTTTTTAATCCCCAGGGAAACACCTATGATGGGTATTGTATTGAATTTCAATTGTTTATATATAAATTTGGTAATATAATACCTTCAAAATATACTTTTTCGACTACAGAAGTCTTTTCTAATATGGTTAGAGGATGTCCGGTAGTTAGTTTTACTGAAATGTTCATAAAGGTTCATAGAATAGAATTCGATACTATTTTTTGTGCATTTTAAAATATTATATATAAAATTATATAAAACATATATTACTAGCCTTAAAAGGCGAAGAGTATATTAAGAGAACCTAATGTTCTTCGCTTTCGCTTCGCTTTCGAGACATATTGAAAGGCGAAATCTATTACCACGCTACCTTTTACAAGAGCAGGGTAATAGAAATAATTTAAATATAACCGTCCCCCCGAATGGGAATCAAACCCAATGGGAATCAAACCCAAACACAATGGTTGTGTAAACAGTCAGACGCTGCCCCTCTAATGCGTAATGTATTATATAAAGTAATCATGTCGTTTAAAGTCAATTTATTATACATATATATATATGTGTTGTAAGTCTATATCAAAGTAACTTTGTTCCCCAACTAATAGTGAATTCCTCGCATTCAATACACGAACAGCATTCGCGGATACTTTAGCTATTTACGTGGCGTCTAAAACTCTATTTTCCTACTTGACTGACATCATACTTGTGCCGACAGTACTGTTATCCTGGAAAGCATATACTTTTTTAGTAATACAATTCGTTGTATGTAACTTTACCCTGATTTGATTTATATTAATTTTACCTTTAAATCTGTAGCACTCTGTGGAAGATGTAGAAAGGAGCTTTATATTTTTCTCTATTAAACAGACTTTAGGTATATTTGCGCTGGATTAAGTTTATATATGAATGAATCGTGCTACGTAATTTGTTTTATACGTTTATTATTATTTTTTTCAATTTAGTTAGTATATTGCTATTAACTTTGGAGACGAATATATTAGAAGTGAGTTTCAAATTTTTAAATGAACAGTAAAAATTTCACAAAAGATGGAATAAATATAAAAAATTAATATTACACAAAAATTGTATTTATCTGTGAGTCTTTATGTAGTTTCACCATACTTCGGTAGAAGGCGTTATAAGGCAAAAATATAACAATTATTAATCTCTATTGCAATTAAAATACATTTAATAAACAATAAAATATATATTTCTAAAAGTTTTGCATGCAAAAGTCAACTTAACTCTAGAAGTGAACCTTTACTGTCAAATCGTGGAAGTCGATGAGTACCAAACATTTACAAGGATGGTAGAAAACCGTGAAATTTAAAAAAAAAGGGTCTCAAAATATCAATAACTCTTAAGATCGTTAATTTAAAATTCTAACTTGCTGTATTTGCAGTATTATTGTTAATTTATATGTATAATATATAAAAAAAACTAATTTTCTTAGTAATATAGTATGTATCAATAATATATTGTTGTTAACAATATATTATTGAGGAAACCATATTATTCTGTCCAATAAAACTTTACTGATGTTAATGTATAGAATTAAAAGGTATTAATGCTCTCGGGAGGATAATTATTGTAAACTATATTTGAAAAGAGCAACTGTCGAGTTTCTCGCCGGCTCTTCTCAGCAGAACTGCCTTCCGAGAAGGTGGTAGCTGCAGCTAGGACTGACAATACTAACATTTTATATTAATTGACGATTCGAAAGCGCTTGTAATAGCCTATTTGGATAAATATATTTTGATTTTGAAACAAGTTGACTCACGACGTCACGATGATGAGCCAAATGTCAAAGTCAAATAATTATTGTATTCAAAATAAGAAGTTGCTTAATTTCTTGAATGTCAAATAATATACCACCGCTTCAATAAAGTTAATGCACCGGACCTGAGAAGAACTGGCGTTAGTAACTCGGCGGGACATCTTTGTTTAAATCAATAATTTAGAAATTTCTTACTGACAATGAAAACCTTTGAAATAGACTGAAGCGAGCATTTTACTTCCAAGGCCCTTTGAGATGGAGAGGGCCCCGAGAAATATTGCCCCCTTATGAATTTATAATGGTTGTAACTTGCAATTACATTAGAGGAAGTATTTATATTAACTAGCAAACTCATTAACGCTTAAAACGCGCGTTACTTTAGAATGTGTGTGACATTTTGTACATAAGAATGTACATCAAGCACAATATATTGTGTGTAATATTTAGTTTATGTGTATTATGTATGTCATCGCATTTATAATTTACATAAATAATTATTAAAATAATAAGCAATTAGTAATTATTTTAATTGATAAAAATGAATACTGATTTCATTGTAGGTAAGTAAATTCAATTATAGTTCATTATATAAAAATATTAAGAAACTATCACTTGACATTTCCATAGATAATGTTTGGAGACTAATAACAATATGATTATAATAAAGTAAGATTTGAGTTGAGTTGTTGATTTTAAATTAACTAGAACGATTTATAAAGGAATTAAAAAAAAAATTGTATTTAGATTCATTTAAATGTAAAATTAAATGTTAATGAAATGTTGTGAACAGTGAAAAGTAAAATCCATATTGGCCTTTCATAAAATAATAATTAATTAAACTGTATTAAAAATCTTGTAATATTTGCTGTTTAGATATTTCGCTATTTCAACATATAAATATTGCGACAGCATAAGCTTATAAGCATAAGCTTTTAAGCTTATGATTATTTAAATTATAAAAAGTTAAAATTATGCTTCCGTTTGTTATTTAACTTGCTAAATTATTGTTTTTATAATTACAAACGAGAGTAGATCCAATGACCAGAGGCTCTACTCATTTATTTTTAATATTTATTCTGTGTCATCTTCAACATGTATTATTTAAAAAAGTTAACCAGATTTTATACATTACCGTCCGCATTACTAATGTAAAAATATTTCTAAAGTTTTTCCTTAATGTATTATTATAATAATAAAAATTTTTAGAAGCTTCACATTTTTTCCCAAATAACAAGGTAGTCTGAGAGAAACTAAGACACTTCGTTCTCCATTTTCGGGGAATTGGAATTGATCAAGCAGTTATTTTAAATTACATTCATCGTGTTGTAGCGGGATAGCGACTGTAGTTGTAGACGTGATTGGTTGTGGGTTCAATTTTTGATCGGGGGAATGACTATATTAATTATTTTAAACAGGGTTGTCAAAGAGAACCTAGTGTCACGACACTCCCTTTTCCATTTTCCGCATTGTTGGTAGAACATAAATCATTTTTTTTCAGGTACAAAAGCGTAGAAATAATTATAGTTTAAATAGTGTAGTAATTGAACCTACAACCATCTTCTTTACAGTCAAACGCCGTTCCACTGCGCCATTATGGCCTTTAATAATGATGGCCGATAATGTAAAAATTAAGTAAGAAACGTCTACCTAGTAAAAAAAAACTATTTAACCTTGACCTTAATAGCAAACACACGAGGTGGAACTGTTATCAATTTAAACAAAACTGTAACTGTAACAATTCAAGCCAAAAACATCATTCCTCCAAAACAGATCGGTTTTCGAGCCCGTTACTTCAGTGCCTATCAGGTCCACCGCCTCACGGAAATACCTGATGGCAAAAACCAAAAGATACCAGCAGCTGTTATCTTTTTATACATCGCCAAGGCTTTCGACAAAGTCTGGCACAATGGCTTAATAGATCTGCTAGATAGACTCGTACGTGTCTTACGCGATTATTTAATAGAACGCTCCTTTCGCTTTTGCGTCGAAGGCACCCTCTCTACACGACGCCTCTTAAGAGCCGGAGTACCACAAAGCTCTATCCTATGTACTTGTACTTGTACACCCACGACATCCCCAGGGCTTCGTGCTTGGACTCTTCGCAGACGACTCCGCAATATTCGCTACTGGCTGCATGTCAGTCAATACAGCCAACTACCTACAGGTCGCTATAGACCGTCTAGGTAAATGGCGCATTGAGGTAAATCCTGAAAAGAGTTCCTCCATGTTCCTCCCCTTTTCGTCGCACAAACGACATGCCCGCAGTACGCCTGCTAGGCAAGCCAAATACCTAGGCATCGTAGACAGTAAACTTTAGTTCAAAGCACACATCGATTACGTCCGCCGCAAGGCGGCCTTTGTCCTTAGTCGACTATATCCACTGATCTGTGCTAAAAGCAAAATGTCTCTTAAAAACAATCATCCGCCTGTACACAACGTGTGTCAGGCCTATTTTCAAGTTCGAATGAGGCTCACATGAGGCGCCCTTGCGTCACTGTAGAACTAAATTGATGGTTTCCTCTCGAGGTCTCCAAGCCAAGGTCGGAGCTCTTTTAGCTCGGCCTCCCCCGAAACCCGGTGACGCTATAAAGGCTACTTTGGCCAACAGCATACTACACAATCGCAACAATATATATATATCCTAAGTGTGTCTGTAGCACTTTAAAACTTAAAAAATATGCATATTGTATAATAGAAATCCAACCCGTTTATTCAGACTTAATTCACGAATATTCACATAACAAAAGCTTTAGAAATATAATTTATATACAATTATTGCCTGAGTATGATTCGAACCCACGATCAGTTTCAGAAATCACATATAATTAAAAAATATTAATCGTAAGATGTTATAAAATAAATGATTAAGAATCTATGAACGATGTAATTAAACTTTGATCGTTTTTCTTTAGCGCCGCTTTTATATATTTTGTGAGCCATTATTACTTTATGTGTTAATATGAGTTTTATATATGTTTATTATGATGAAAGGCGTTATTAAGGTCTAGTACCAAGAGGTATTATGAAGTTGACAGTACACTAAATAAGGTAACCATAACACTTGTTAATAACTTCACATTGAATATAGGGCAAATATTGCCTTTTTTTCTATACAAGAAGGCTCAACTTCATCTAGCTCGTGGCTTTCGGTTCAAATCGAAATAAGAACTAAGGAAATGTGCTAAATACTAAGTAATATTTTTGTATCTTCACACTTTGCTTTACTAGAACGCGGAAATGAAAATAATTTAAATATAAATTAATTATTCCCCTGACTAGGAATCAAATCCACAACCAAGCTACTATTTTTATGTACATTCGCCTTTTTTATAACAATGCTGCTTTATTTTAAATATCGTTTCAAATTAACACTACAGTTGGACTTGTTAGTGTCGATTTTAATGACATTTATCAAATTTACTGTATACAAATCGATTCAATTTATTTATTTGATAGCTTTGAACGTGCCTGTTGAGTTCAAATCACTTCGCTAACATCACTTTGTATAGAAAACAGACGATGATTTTGCACTGATAGAGAGAAAGAAATTATAAGATTGATTCACGATACACGGCGTCGAGTTTCGCCCCTTATAAACATATTCATAAATATATAAAAACCTTAAATTTTTTTTGTATGTTTATATTATTTTTATTTCTTCGGCAATTAGTTGTTTTAAGTAGACTTTAGTACTATTATTGCGGAAGATTAAATATTTTATGTGGAAATAGTTCCTGAAACGGCATTGAAGTGAAAGCAAAATTGGAATTAATCAAGCAGTTATATGAAAAAGTAATCTTTATTACATCCATCGTGGTGGGACAGCGATCGATTGTAGGCGTGATTGGTTGTGGGTTCGATTTCAACTAGCTGGAATGATTATATAAATAATTTTCATTTCTATGCCTGTAAGACAAAACGCGGCGTTGTTTCGCTACTAAGACTCAATATCTCGAATTCGGACGATAAGTGGAGAACGGAGTGTTTTGTCAGAAGGTTCTCTCTGATTCTGTCACCTTCTACGCGGGAATAGGCATGAATCTACTAAAACATGGTTTATTACACAAATAACTGCACTATTTCACTGCATTGGACACGCATTGTTATATATTTTGTTACTGATGTGTTGAGTGGCAGAACCTATACATATAAAAAAAAATAAAGATTCTTTATTGGAACTTAAGAAAATAACACTAAATTAGTTTTAGAATTCTATCACAGAAAAAAACTAGATAGAATTGTTATACGTCAATTGTCACGTTAATTTGAATAATGTTTGAATAGAATAGGTTTGTAATAACTTATATGAACTTAAAATCTGCAAGGGTCTCTTATAGAGGTCTTGGACAAATGATGATTTGTATACAATTTTCTTTCATTTCAATTGATGTATTTTTGTTTTATTATGTGTTGTAATACATAAAACTTTGAAAAAATATAAATAAATCGGCAAAAAAATTGAAAAATCCTTATACAGTCAACCATGTATATGTATAATGAAAATATAATTATTCCCCCGAAGTGAAGATTGAATCAAAACCCTTGTTTAGTCTCACATTTTTAAACGAAACAACGTTGACTCTAACATAACCCTTTAAAATTCAACATTCTTTCACTTTATATACTGTACTATAATAAATCAGAACTACAATCAATATTGGATACTAATAAAACACTAAAACAGATATTATAGAAGCATATTGCCGTTTTTTTTCTGGGTGACGCGACCAAAATCGGATGATTTACGGCCATATAAACTGTGCCTGGTACAAAAGCATACGAACTTAGTTTACAAGGTTCGAAAGTGCGTGTGTGTAAGTTGAATACCCGAGGTAAATTATTATAGATATATAGTCAGTCATGTGTGGAGGTGGGTTCAATGACCGGATAAAGTAGGAAAGAGGATTGATTTTTTTTTTTAATTTTGATATAATATTGTGACAAAAGCCAATCGATACGATCCTTCTAAGAAAATGGCATTGGATTTGTGTATTGAAAAGATCGAGAGAAATCGAGACATTGCGTGGTACAAAAGCGGAAAATTAAAATAAATTAAATATAATAATTTTCTCGAACGAGAATTGAACGAACATCTAATCGCGTTTACAGTCAGATGCTGTCCCAATGCTTAACAATGGCCTCAAATGATAATCACATTTTCATATAAACTTTTTGGTGGTAGACCAACTGTAACAGAAAGAAGAAGGAAAGAAAGCTGCCTCGCAGTTTTAACTGATCTGGACTGTCAAGACCTGAAGGCTGAAGAATGTCCCTGATGAGGAATAAAAGGAAGTATTCGTTGTCATCATCATCATCATGTTAATTGGAATTTTGAAATTTAAATACTCATATTTAAAGTTCTTTCATCTATAACTTCCTATACAGTTTTTAATATTAATAAGTATTCTTGTTGTTGACTGCCAGGGAATGGACCCGGACATCTTAATAAAAAAATAATTCTAAATTTATATTTTCCTTTTCATTTTTCATATTTAATTAGTTACCCAAGATATTTCATTGTGAAGTCGTTAGCTTTTACATATATTTAAATACATTAAATGGTCAAAACTAAAATTCTATGATTCGCAAATTTGTTATATTTGTGAATCATAGAGCATGTAAGTATATATTGATTTAACATTTCTTTTAACTGGTACTAGACACTAAAACCTTCACTTTAATTTGATCTTCAGTAAAATATCTTCAGAGAATGTTTTAGTAAAATAATCCCAGCGTGTTTTTTCGTCAATATTGTGCCATCCGCTATAAAGCTATAAACCGACTCGTAAAAAGCTTGTCACAGCTTCCCTTTTAAAGATAAGCCAAGACTAGCCAGATGAAAAATTTGCATTTTTTTTTCATTTTTATTCAAAGAGCTTTAAAATATGGTGTAAAATTTAAAGTAGCTACTATGTATGTTAAAAAGTTATATTTCCAAATCCAATAAGTTAAATTACTTTTGAAATAACTGATGAGATAAATTTACCTTACACTTATAATTTACATTTCTTTTTAAAGTGCTATTCGCACACTTAGGAAATTGAAAACTGTCTTTTTCTATATATGTCGTACACTTATTAGTTTAATAAACATATAAAATCAATAAGAAATATATATATATCCCATACGATCTATACACTAGAAATCAAGACTAAAAATTTGAACGCAGCGGTATTTGAACCCGCGCCTTTTTATACGTTTTCTAAATATGTCTTTTTCAATTTCCTTAGTGTGCGAATGTGTATTTTAAAAAATGTTAAAAAATATACACTAGAAATCATGATCCAATTTCATAATGAACTTTCAGTTGTGCATTTATATATAGGTTAGTTTTAAATTAGTTGAAAGCTTAAAACCATATATGCATATTGATTTTCTAAAAATAAAGGAGGCGTGTCTGAAGGAACTGCCGTCTACTTACAGTAGTGTACATGAAGTGACAGTACTTTAAAGCTTCATAGAAGTTATTTATGAAACACAATTGCGACTTGCAAATTGATAGTTTTCAATAAAAAATGTAACATTTACTGTATATTTTTTTTTTATTTTAAAAGTGTTATTCGCACACTTAGTAAATTAAAAAAAGGCATATTTAAAAAAGGTATAAAAATTTGAACGCAGCGGGATTTGAACCCGCGCCTCTTGAAAACCGTTCAAGTTCAACGTTCCACTTGAACGGTTTTCAAGTGTAACAAAAAGTCAATTGCAATAACAAATTAGTTACTAAAAGAAAATTCCTTGTCATTGTCGTTGTTATTGTTTTTTTTTAATTATTCCCCGATATAAGGGTAGACAAATAGAATTTAGTGTCAAGATACTCCGTTCTCCCCTTTTCGTCTGAATTCGAGACATTGCGTGTTAAGTGGCGAATCTCAACCGCCGCGCTTTGTCGACAAGACAAAGAAAACTAGGGCGCAGAAGTGAAAATAATTTAAATAGAATGACCATCAAACACAAATTTAGTCTCCCCATGACCAATTACAATCTAATACAGATTTATAATTTTAACAGTCTTCAGTTAAAATATACTATAAAGCTAAATTATTCGAAAATAATAAGCCTTTATTTTGACTAATGAAACCGTTTAAATAACAAACTAATGATTAGCATTTTTTACGAAATAATTTCAAATATTCAAATTCAAGGTCGATTCATATTCCCCCGTCGCATTCACAGATCATTGGACTCACGTCCGCAGTACTCGGGTTTTATGATACAAAAATGATGACATTGACGCACTGAAAATGTAATTTCAGCTAGCGTTATATTGTTTTCACTTGTCGCTTCATTTCATAATGGTACTGTCGAAATATATTCGACTGTAAGAGATATGATTCATATCACACATATATATATATATCTAGATACTTATCGATATTACACAAAATCTATATAGATTATTCTCCATATATTATATTACTGAAAAGTTTAATTTAGATCCGGTCAGTAGTTTTTAAATGAAAGGGTAACAAATTAATATTTGTGTGAGAATACTCATCCATAGAAACTTTCACATTTATGACAAAAGTGGGATGAAAATTTTGGGAATTTGTACACTTGCCTCTGTTAATTTTTTTTATATTTTCTAAAAATGTTATCACTTTAAAAATGTTAAAATATTTAATAAATACCATTATCTCCTGCCAAATGGTTGTTCCTAGAAATAGTGTTTGGGTAGTAAAAATTTTATTTGAAAAATTCCTCCGCAGTGTTGCTAACATTAAATATAATATGTTAAAATATTGTAATAAGCGTATGAGAATTTCGACGTACCCCATGTAGAACGTATGGCTTAGTGGTCCAAGAGGTTTCCAAGAGGTCCAGGTTCCAATTCCGTTACGTTAATATTTTTATGATGTTTCAAAAATAATTACTTTTTAAATCTTTAAGAGATAGTAAAAGAAAATAATGAATGAAAAAAGTTACTTAAATATTAGTATCGATTACATACTTAATCATCGATATCTCTTTTCCGATAATAAAATCATTTTCTTCAATCATTCACATACTTTTTACGCGTAATGGCATTATACAATATTGTTAATATAATGTATTTTAAACCAAACAGCAAAATATAGAATTTCTTACCCAATATTTACCAATGTTTTACCAATATTCCTATACAATTTAAGCACGCAACGCTCAAAATATAATATAATAATATACAATTGACAATTGGTTTGCATTGCCATGAATTTATAAATACACGTTGACAAGTATTACGACGCACGTGTGTTTATTCATACGCAAGTCTTCCCGTGACTTATATATACGAAAGGTGAAATTGTAAAGCTGCTAAATAAAAAAAACCTTTTAAAAGTAAAAGACAAATGCCGTACTAATAACAAAAAAATATTTTTTGTCTAAAATAATCAATTGACAGTCAAGTCTATAAAATAATTTGACAATTTACATTAATTTATTAAGTCAATTGACCAAATATGAAATCAATTTATATTTTCCTTTCTACTACCAAAGTATTTAAGCAAACTTGTTACAATTGCGTCACGACGGATTTTCAAACGATGATAACTTAAAACGGACATATTTAGAAAACGTATAAAAATTTGAACGCAGCGGTATTTGAACCCGCGCCTCTTGAAAACCATCCAAGCGCTGCCAATGTCTGTTTCAATTTCCTAAGTGTGCAAATAACACTTTAAAAAATGTAAAAAAAAAAGATGATAACTTATATTAAATCATGCGTATGTTTTTAAAAGCTTCATCGGCTGTGAGCAATTTTGTAACCACTCGAGTACTGAAAAGTAAGGAATAAAACATATAACAATGTTTCCGAAATAAGATAAGCGTGAATTAGAATCGGATTTACAAACGTGTGATAAACCGCTTATTTGCAAACACCCAATATGATAAAGTTATTTATTTTAGAAATATACATTTTTAACTTTGTTTTCTGAGGTTGTGCACATTTTGTCGTTTGTTCAATATATTGTAAATTGTTTTCATACATTATTTTATTGAATTACCAAATTTTTTGCATAGACTAACCACATGTTTTTCATAGATTTACCATATTTAGCTAGTCTTTTTGTCTATCATCCGGATCCGGCGCATAGTGCAGACAGTAATTTGAGACCTGATGTGTAATTGATAATACTTATTTTACAATTCCGGAACATATTATGCAATATGTATTCATGTTTTACGGGTCTTCCTCATTACTGTTTTTTTAAGATTACACATCAAGATGTTTTTAATTCACACAATACCTTTTCTATATATGTACCTCTTAATTATATGAATAAGCTGTTTTAATATATATATATATATAGTTTTTTTTATTATGGTATTAATATTTATAGTATTAAAAAATTGAAAAATATATTTTAAGAAAACGTATTAAAAATTGAATTCAGCAGCATTAGAACCCGCGCGTCTTGGAAACCGTCCAAGCGCTCTGACCGCCAAGCCATGCGTACACCCAGCGGCGACGAAATTCTTATACGCTTATCACAACTTATTTTCGTTGTTAGCATCTCTGTAGTAAATCTGTAAAAATAAATAACGTTTACTAAAAAAAAAAAATTGTTTTTCGATTTCTTAAGCATAACGAGATTTCCTTACATTAATAGTGAATAAAGTATTATATATATAAAGTATTTTAAATTTCTTAAAATATATCTTTATATATCGATGTTACCTTGCAACAGTTCGAGGTCACACATGTCTCCAGGGCGTAACTTTGTACGAAGAAACTTAGTAGTAAAGCAGTATGAAATATTATGGTATTAAAAAATTCAATCTAAGCTCGAGGTTATGTTAAAATTTTCCATACAAATATATTTTATTATTAAGACTTTTATTCTACTTTTTCACAGCTTAGATGGACGTTTTCAAGATTTCAATCGATAGACGGTAAAAGAGAATGTTAGAAATAATTGTTTTTAATTATATTGGCTTGTTATATTTATTTTGTATATGTACCTTCTAACTTGGTATATTTGAAACTTAGAGGTCACATGGCGCAGGGGCACAGCGTTTCACTGTAATCGCGATTGGATGTGGGTTTAATTCCCACACATCATGTTTAATTAAACTAGGGTTAACATTTAAATGTTATAAATATTTAATTACGTGAAATGTGAAACATTGCCTCTTGGAACATTTACCTTAATATATCGAATTGTATTTTAGTCTAGTTAGGTAACAGCTTCACGTTTTTCCCGCTTAGCAAGCAGGGTTGTTAGAGAGAAGCTACTTTAGGATTTTGTTTTCATCCGAAATCGAGACATTGCCGTTGAACGGAACTTAACGCCGCGCTTTGTATTACCAAAGCAATGTCAATTTTTATATTATCTTATATATAATATTATAATTTTTATTTTTTGTTATTAAAATTATATTAATATGGTTTTTATGCAATGAAAGAAATTTGAAATCTAAAAAATCTAGTAAATAAAATTACATTTACAAATACTAGATTTTTTTTTATCTATAACAATCTAATATGCCACAATATATGAGCTTATCAAAAATCAAGGTTTATGGAGAAACCACTCAGCTTTGAATCGACTATCGTATTCGTCGTAAATCGTTAAACGGCGCTTAAATAATTAATAAAAAAATTGCTTATAAATTTTGACACTAATTTTCGATCTTATAATGTTATCTAAGCTATTTATTGAGTGAGTAATTCTGTACGCCCTAACTACTTTATAAATATATATTTTTTAAACATTTTTTAAAGTGTTATTCGCACACTAAGGAAATTGAAAGACATTTAGAAAACGTACAAAAATTTGAACGCAGCGGTATTTGAACCCACACCTCTTAAAAACCGTTCAAGGTTCTTCAAGGGAACGGTCCTAGTTTATAAATAACCAGAAATATATACAGAAAATAAAAAAAAGTTGTAGAAATCTACGAATGTGGTACATTGTTTCTCTAAGTAGCCTGATTGCTAAGTCAAATTTGTATTAGCTCAAGTTCGTTACACATGTAGATATGAATGCTTGCAATCCAAGCTCTTGTATCAAGCTACTATTACAATGTATATTATAAATATTTAGAGGCCATTACGGCGCAGTGAGAGCGTCTAAATAAATGCGATTAGTCATGGGTTTGATCCCCGTTCGGGGGAGTTAAAATTTCAATTATTATCACTCCCCCGCTCTGGTGAGCCAAAGCGCGGCATTGAAGTTTGCCACCCAACACATACTGTATTGAATTTACGAAAACGTAACTTCAAGTAGAAACCCATTATTTATACAAATATAAAGCCCACTGAAGTAAAAATTTAAACCTTAATAAGAGACTTCACTTAATATAATTTAATAACAAAAAAAATTGAACTTGTTTGTTTTATTTTGACATAAGACTTGAATTTTATGACGTATCAGTACACGTACTGATTATAGAGTATCCCCCATAGAGTATCCCACAGGGTCATATGCGTCAATCCATCATCAATCTATGGCCCATACCGTTTAGAGAGAGGTATTTATTTGTTTTTTTTATCAGATTTAGGTAGTCAGAGACGTCCTCGTGTCAAGACACTCCGTGGTTCTCCATTTTTCGCCCCCGAAATCAAGACATTGCATGCTTATGGTGAAACTCAACTGTGTAATAGGGTACCGAGCTGAGATATGAAAATACAAAATATAATAAGTCCCTTGAGCGGGAGGCGAACCTACAACCAATCACGTTTACAAACAGACACTGTGTCACTGCGCCACTATGAATAATGACTTAATAAATAATAATTATGTAGATGATTTATAAAATAGGCATTTCCAAAAAAAAAGCCCCTTTTGTAACACATATTCATATACTAGTTTTTAATTTAACAAATTTATATTATTAAATAAATTACTATATTATTTTTAACCTTACCACTTAGGAAATTGACCAACACATTTTTTATAAAACGTATAAAAATTTGAACGCAACGGGATTCAAACCCGCGCATCTGCGAAATTGTCCAAGCGCTCTGACCGCTAAGCCATGCGTTCTACATCCAACTTCTTATACGCATAAGCGTACTTATTTCATCAAAATTCTTATACGCATAAGCGTACTTATTTTTGTTGTAAGCATCTCTAGATTTTTATACGTTTTGTAAAAATACGTTTATATTATATTTTTATATTAACTCTACATCAACTGTACTCTATGTTGCATATCAAATACTTAACAGTTCAAAATGAGCGGCCTGAAAATACTATATACATAAAACATATAATAAATTAAAATTCCAAATATACTACATACAACAGGTGTTTTAATTACGTAGCAAGTATGATAACGTTTCTAATATCGCCAGCTACTTCTGTTCGTAATATTGGGCATAGACGTAGAGTGGTTAGCGTAGGTAAAGTTATCTTATCGAAAAGATCGGAGTTTGAAGAAGTTCGATTAGTGTAATTTAATTTTGTTAATGGAGGAAAGACAATAGATGGACGTTTTAAAGATATCAATCGATATACGGTATACAGAATGTTAGAAATAATTATTTTTAATTAGATTGGCTTGTTACATTTATTTTGTATAGAAAAGGTATTGTTTAAAGTTTGGCGGTATATGGCTCAGTGGGACAGCGTTTCATTGTAATCGCGTTTGGATGTGGGTTAAATTCCCACATATCATGTTTAATTAAACTAGGGTTAACATTTTTAAATGTTATAAATATTTAATTACGTTAAATGTGAAAAGATTGCCTCTTGAAACAATTTACCTTACTATATCTAATTATATCTTAGCCTAGCTACAGCTTCACGTTTTTCAAGCATAGAAGGGTTTTTAGAGGGAAGCTAGTGTCAAGATACTCCGTTCTCCACTTTCAGACCAAATTCGAGGCATTGCGTGTTTAATGGTTGGATTCAACGCCGCGCTTTCTATTAGGTACCAGAGCGAAGAAATTAAAATATTTTAAATATATTAATTGTTCGGAGTGGCGATCGAACCCACAACCATTGCGTGATTATGTTGACCAACTAATTATGTAATACTTCTTTATTATCACACGGTATTCAGAACTTTTTTTACTTCAGCTTCTAGTAAAAATAAACTAGTTTATAGAGTATTTTAAATTAGCTTATAGAATATGTAAACTAGCTTATAGATTATTTTTTTTAAATATTTTTCATTTACAAACTATATATATTTGAAGTTTTTAAAAATGTTATACACACACCAAAGAAATTTAAAAACTTATATTTAGAAAACGTATAAAATTAGAACGCAGCGGTTTTGAACCCGCGCCTCTTGAAACCGTTTAAGTTTTTAACAGTTCTCTCCGAAGGCTCTCATCAAAGGCATTGACTTTAATGAACCGGATGTAAATTAGTTGACGTTCAAAAAATTTTGCATGTAACTACTTATTTTGAATAAAATTACTGGCTTAATCAACATTTATCATATCTCTTAAAAATAAGGTCTAAGTGTAAAATGAATAATGCAAAGAGCCATTTCGACTTTTACCAATATAATTAGTAAATTTTAAATTTTACTGATAAGTCTATGGATTTGTCGTAGTTTGTGGTTTACAGTAACGTAATATACAAAGACTTTAATTTAAATTTAATTTAATATACAAAGACTTTAATTTAAATTTAATTTAATATTTTAATATACAAAGACTTTAATTTTAATTTAATTTAATATACAAAGACTTTAATTTTGATATTGTGCTGTTATCTCAAAAGAGTGAAAAAATTACTATACTACCTTGAACTGAACACGATAGTTGAGAAAGCTTTCAAATCTTTGCATATTTTAGTCAAATTGTGTAATTAAAACAAGACCTTGGCCTTCGTGCAAGCGCTAAGTTTCCACTTAGAATAACTTAAGAAAAATCTTCTAAGCTAAATGTAGCGTTAAATGGAAATATGACTTTAATATACTATACATGAAAATTTTTATACTTCGTTCTTAAATTAAACGTTATTTAAAAAGTTAAGTAAATTAAAATATGCAACGTTTTCAAAACCTCTCCGTGATTATACATTATATCACAAAACATATTTATAAAACGTATAAAAATTTGAACGCATCGGTATTTGAACCCGTGTCTCTTGGACGGTCCAAGCGCTCTGACCGCTAAGCCATGTTCTACATCCAGCTGCGTTAAAATTCTTATACGCTTATCGCAACTAATATTTTTGTTGTTAGCATCTCTATAGAGAGATTTTTACAAATTTCTGCTACCCAAAGATTATTCTGCAAACGTTTGGCTAGAGAGAATGTTATTTATTAAATAGATTTATACGTTTTCTAAATATGTTTTTCAATTTCCTAAGTGTGTGAATAACACTTTAAAATGTTAAATATACATTATTTATTTTTTTCTTTTTTGCACATGTGTCTGAATCTGATGACAATCCATTCGGTCCATCCATTTTATAGCTGAACCTAAAGACATAGCGAGGCCAATAAGATAAATGAGAAAATAAATTTAAACGAATTTATTTTTGATCGTTTTTGGACTGATTTGGTTTTATTTATGACTCGCAATGCTTAAAGATGATTTGTTTGTCGCGTATACTTCATTATAGTATAAATAAAAATCGAAAGCAACATAATTTCATTCCACTTTTTATCTATTTTTAAGTTTCAACTGGAATCGAATACACACCCATCGCGCTTCAGACATTGTTGCACTCCGCCGATATGAAGTTAAAAGAAATATATATTTATCATAGCTGTGACCGCAAATTGTAAAATTAATGAAGCTAAGTTACTCCATATTATATCAACTGTCTGCTAGTGAAAGATTCACGTAGTTGTAGCAGTAGTTCCAGAGAGTAGCCGAAACAGACAGACATACAGACAAAAATTGTAAAAACAGTTATTTTGGTGCATGTACCGTGAAAACTGTACATATGCATTTAGTAAAAAGCGATTATTTTGATATTACAAACAATGTATTTAATATATATATATATATATTCAGTTATAGAACAGTTTAAAATAGAAACGTAAATATCACAGCGAAGTTAAATCGATACGTTATTTAGAAGCGACAATCTAACTGTGAGACCTTGCCCTTGACGACGGTGACATACGGTGCTAAATACCACAATGAAACGCTTGCAAACGCAGTTGATAAGCAAATGAGATAGTAGCTATAAGGTTATAAGCTGAATGATGGAGCAATTGGGTTTCTGCTTCACTTGTTTCCCGTATAGCAGTGTAGTTAGAAGCCAGTGTCAAAACACTCCGTTCTCTTCTTTGCTAATGTAAGAAGATTTTTCATTTGAAGAACAATTGTGTTGTGTATCAGGTGTAAGGGGAATGGTAAAAAATAAAAAGATATGTGAAATTAGCTCGACGTTTTCAATATTCTTTTCTCAAATATAATGTTGAAGGATTTTAACATTTTTAACGTTTATATATATATATATATATATATATATATATATATATATATATATATATATATATTTCTACAAACGCGCCTACTACGTATAATATGTTCAAATGGGAATTATTTAATTATCAAATTCACTTGCTGCAAAATATTGGCGGCACAAACACTATAAACCAACTTAGAAGACGCAAAATATTTGCAACCAATTCTACCTATTCTTTTCGTTCAATAAATCTGGTCATAGTAAAAAAAATATTTACGTGTAATATATGAAAGGTTTTAAGAGTTTTTTAAGTATCTCCAACACTATTCTATTTCGCGCATAACTTGTACCACAAAGCACATTATATTATAATGGTACAGGTACGGATGCTGACGCAGATGTAATTGTGTATGCCATTGTGAAAAGTTCAGTGTTCTACAAAACAATAAGTAGTTTTGAGTGAAAGGGAAATAGGAATTTACTTTAAGCTATATAGCGATTGTTCGGATGTGACTCGTTAAAGTAGCTTTTGTTTCTTTAATTCCTTGTCGAAGCACTTTTTGGGTGCGTCTGAGATTTTTGTGCGACGAAATGTATGTAAGCTCTAAGCTTTAGTCAGTTTAGAGAAACGTGGATCCCCATGGGTTCACGAGAGACTCAATGGGGGTCTACGTTGGCGTGACAAAGAAGGCATTCAAAATTCATAGGCAAAGAACTGATATGTTGGCTTCAATTCACCTACCAATGAAGGCATAGAATATTTTAAGAAAATCAGCGACTGTTACTTGTAAATATTTCATATTTAGTGTTCTAAATATGATATATTTACAATACACCGAGATTTGCAAGGCCACACTGCCGTCTATTTTTTTATTTTTTTTTAAGTGTGGGAATGTTGTAGAAATGTAGCTGCACAGGCTCCGAAATTAGCTTAATTATGAAAGTGGGACATTAATTTCTGTGGTTTTGAGCAAAAAGAGTTCTAAAAATGTATGTAATGCGATAAGAGCTGTTTTCAAAACATCAACTCATGTATCTAGTAAAAAAAAGACTGAGGTACATCTTAGATATAGATATAGAAGGACACAAAACCATTAAATATACGTGAAAATTAGATTAAAATATTGATAATATTTTATTTATAAACTGAATCAGTCAATAAAAGCTTGCAATAGTACTCGTAGTTCTCTAATATTTTCATACAAAAACAAAGCTTATATTGAGTAATAATAACTTTTATCACCATATTACGCTAGTTTCTTGAAGTTGCGTTTAGATTGACATATGGACAGAAAGTTTCCAAACGATTGTAGCATATTCACCACTTTATTTTCTTTTTATCGAATTTTCGTGGACATATATGTTACTGATAAAGCCCAAAGTATGACAAATCCTAAGATTTTCCA
Source organism: Podotricha telesiphe (assembly GCA_038994665.1). NCBI lineage: Eukaryota > Metazoa > Arthropoda > Insecta > Lepidoptera > Nymphalidae > Podotricha > Podotricha telesiphe. Next base: position 21,063 of record JAOYRR010000556.1, read on the forward strand.
TATAACATTATATATTTACTCACTTTAATAGTCAATGTTCGAATAGCTTTTAACCTAACCTACTCAACATTTACCGTATCTACAATAGAAATATTTATAGAAAACGTATAAAAATTTAAACGCAGCGGGATTTGAACTCGCGCCTCTTGAAAACTGTTCAAGTGCTCTGATCGCTAAGCCATGCGTTCTATATCCAGCTACGTCGAATCTCTTACACGCTTATTACAACTTACATTTGTTGTTAGCATCTCTGTAGAGAGATTTATACAAATTTCTGCTACCCAAAGATTATTCTACGAACAATCGTTTGGTAAGAGAGAATGCTATTTATTAAATATTTTTTTACATTTTTAAAGTGACTGGTTTTTAAGAGGCGCGGGTTTAAATCATTAAAAATTTTGTACGTTTTCTAAATATGTCATTTTCAATTTCGTAAGTGTAACCGTGATATTGATATCTGAGCCAATTACACTAATATTCAAAAACGGTAAGTATAATGTTTACACTTTTTCACCAATAATATTTCATACACTTGTAAGAGCCTGTTGTAAAAATAACGTCAGTAAGAAACTTATAAACTTCGTTTATATTAGCTATACCGAATACATTTCCCGGAGATAGTAAATTATTTTTCTTTCCCTCCTCAAGACACTCCGTTCTCCACTTTCAGCCCGAATTGAATTGATATTGCGTGTTAAATGGTAATTAAAATATTATATTTATTCCAAATGGGAATTGAACCTAAAACCGTAAAAGCGTTTGCAGTCAAACGATGTCTTCCCCCTTTTTTACACATAGTACACATTAATAAATACTGTTAAAAAAACATTCTTTAAATTATTTCTATAATTTAAATGCATTAAAAATTATTAGAAAACTCATAAATAAATTAACATTTCAATAAACTAAGTTTTCCATATGTAACAACTAAGTAAATAGATAAGATAAATTGTAGTACGTATCTTAAATCAGACCTATTTCCCCTATCATTTGGCACAAATTACGGTGGTCGCTAAAATGACCAGTCATTGGCTGGGTGCTCTCGATCTTACATAAGGCTGGGGGTATACTTGACCAATAATATCTAAAATATGTCTAAACATAAGCTGTAATAAGCGTTAGGAAATTTGACGTAGCCGGATGTAGAACGCATGGCTTAGCGGTCAGAGCGCTTGGACGGTTTCCAAGAAGCGGTTAACAATGTATTTCAATTTCCTATTTGTGCGAATTAAACTTATTAAAAATATTTAAATATGTCTGTCTGTACATTATATATATATATATATATATCAGTACATCTAATTATTTGGGAAACAGGAAAACACATTTTTACATTATAAAAAACTTATAGGTTACCAATTAGGTTACTGACAGTAAAAGGAAATAGTAAGGTAAGATCTTTGGATTACCCGTGACCATGAATTGTAAAGTGTTGAAAACGTTTTATTTTTCTAAAATATATGTTCGAATACCCAAAATATATGTGATTAATCCGGTTAAAATAACTTTATTTAGAATAAATAAGGAGCGCAAAATAAATTACAATAATACGAAATACTTATTCTCAATGCAATACACATATATATGACTTCCTTTTGCATACATATTACATACATATATATGAGTACACGTATGAAAAATAATCATATATCTGTATATACATGTTGTTGAACTTGTTTAAAGGCCAAATAGCAAGCAATTCGTAATTATTTTCACAGATCTTCCGCATTTCGCAAGCTAGGCAGAGACAAATTTCCTACGGACTATTTTCTTGCTCATGTTTGTATGAATTTTAAAATGCATATTGAATGGCTGAGCTTAACGCCGCAATTGTCGTAAACAATATTTTTTAGCAACAAATATTTATGAGAAACAAACAGTCTAATACTTTATTTTGTGACGCTCGGAAATACTATTTATGCAGACCGTCCTTGCACAAGGCAGACCCATGCGGGTACGGACGGTACTATGGGACTCATCAATAACTAACTTGATACCACTAAAACCCAACGGAAACCGTCGGAAACCCTTATAGGATGTTGCGGGAACGCTCGCGCAAGCTACTACAACGCTTCAGTGAACGGCCCGCCTATTGCGTACCAACGTGGCTTTCAGGGTGATCCGGAGTTTCTTTCAGTTGAAAACGAGATTGGTCATGGGCTCGATTTCCTCTCGGGGGCCTGATTATATTAAAATTATTTTCATTTACTTTACTGGTAAGATAAAAAGGGGCGTTTAGATCCGCTACTCAATACACAATATCGTGAATTGACGCAGCAAATGAAGGACGGAATGTGTGACATGAGGTGCCCCCTGCCTACTCTGATATGTGGGAAAAGAACCCTATAGTCCCATTGCTAAACGATGGCCTCAATAGTTTTATATAATATTTTATATTAAAGATTAGTACTATCTTACCAAAAGGGAGATACAATAAATGAATATGAAAATATGAAAACATTAGGTGAAAGTTGCTACCCCTATTTTTGCCCCCTTTTCTTTTACTTTTCATATAAAAACTAAGATAGATAGCGTGATACTTGAAAAATTTGTGTGAACCCACCCTCATGTATCACGGCCTATCTAATCCCTTAGCTAAACGTGCAAAATAATTACGCTGGATAAATATATCTCCGACAATCACTCTGTCGAATGGCGCCGTTCGCTTCAGCCATTTGGTGATTGAGCATATATCCATGGAATATTTTTGTTTATTTGTAAATTTATTTCAGCTAAATTTTACAATTTCAATAGTTATATTCGCGTAATTGTTAGTATGGGTTCTAGGTTCAATCCCTAATCAGTGTTAGAATTTTTATTTTTACAGCTTCAAGCTTTTTTTCGCATAGCATCTGTATAAAAGAATATAGTGTCAAGATTTAAATTTCCACTTCCCGCCCGAAATCCAGGCATTGTGTGTTGAGTGGCTGTCCTCCGAGCGAGAAATGAACCCACAACCAATCGTTTATACATATTTTTTTTATTTAAATGTCTATTTTTTCAGCATTATCTAGTGTCAAGACACACTGGTTTCTGTTGGAAAACTGAAACAAATTGACTTACCAAAATGTTTCTATTGGCTCCTACAGGCTTACTTCAGACTTACCTTATTAACTGTTAAATGTTATAATATAGTTAAAAATGTCAATAAAAAAGCTTGATATCCCGCATTTTTTACATCTCTTTCTTTATTATATTGAGACTAGAATGAAAATATAATATTCAATTATAATATAAAATATATACTTTCGGTTATAATACATTATCCCATTTCATTATAACATATATCTTTCCTTTACCCGCTATTTATAACTGGCGGAGAGTCCATTTGTGTTCATTTTCCTCCTTTTTCCTTAGTAAAATTTTAATCTATTCAATTTGTTATTTATTGGCAATACTTTCAAATAAAAGCATGTTTGGTTTTAGCGATTTTTACACATTTTAACGACTAAGGACTGTATATATTTCGGAACGTCAGCATTTCTAAAACATATTTTTGAATAACAAATGATGCAGTTTAAATAGTTTAATTTAGAATATTTTCATATATATTTTATACTAGCGACTTGCTCGTGGTTTTGTCTGTGTAAACAACACGACTAAACTATTTAGTATTTTTGCAAGCCCACGTTCTTACTTAAATCACAAATCTTGCTTAAATTTATAATTTAAATGGTTGTAACTTTTTTGTTTATGAACTGATACAAATGAAATAAACACTAAATGTTTACAACAACAGTTAAATCGGTTAAGCCGTTTTTGAAATAAGCGTGCACAAACAAACAGACAAACAGAAAATATAATTAAAAATAACTGTTTTGGGTTCTATCACATTGGTAAATGCCACTATTAATATTTTTTTTTTTTATATATATTTCATATTCAGCCACTGTTCAGTTATATTTTTATTGTGTGTTTTAGATTACAAGATTTTTAAAATAAGTTATATCGTTAAAAAAATCAATATTGTTTTTGTATTTGTTTGAGAAAGCAATTTTGCCAATAGACTAAGATATGTACGTACATAGATAGGGTTGCTGTAAAAGAAGCATGATTAGACAACTTCTTCCGCTGACTCACGACTGAAGTTTTTACCGAGATTGACTTGAAGACTTAATTATATCCGTTTTTGTATAAGAAAATTACATCTTGAAGAAATTATGTTAAGATTTCTTATTAGAATTTAGGCTTAAATATTTACACAATCAGGTCTATATATTGCTTGTGACTTCGTCTGCGTGTGATTCTTAATTTAAAATAACCTAAGTTACTTTTTATTACATAAGCTATCTGCCAGTGAAAGTCCCGTCAAAATCGGTCCATTCGTACCAGAGATTAGCTGGAAAAAAGAGGTAGACAGATAAAAAATATAAAAAAGATACACATGCATTTAGTAAAAAGCGGTTATTTAAATATTACAAATAAACACTCCAATTTTATTTATTTCAATTAAACTAGCTTACGTCTTCGATTTTGCCCTCGTGCTGTATTGATAGAAAAAGCCTACACCTACCCCCAGACCTCAGACCATCAATATTTTTAACTTCTATAACTTATATAAAGATCTGTAAAAAAATATTTTGGTTTATATTTAACTTCCAGAAGTGACTCCTTTTTATAGTTTAGTTTATTATATGTAGTATAGTATGTATAGATATTTCAAATTTCCGTATACGTAGAGTAATTCCGTATAAGATTTAATCTCACGCTCTTTGGATACCGTCCAAGCGTTCTAGTCGATTGAGCTTTTAGTTTATATTGTACTACGACGAAATTTGTATGAAGTTCTTAAAGCTTAAAAATAATTAACAACATATACATATATTTTACCTTTCATTGTAAATACGATATGTCAATGGTTCGATCCCTACTCTATGGAATGATAATATAAAAAAAAACATATTTTTAGAAAACGTATAAAAATTTGAATGCAGCGAGATTCGAACCCGTGCCTCTGGATTACCGTTCAAGCACTCTGACAGCTAAGCCATGCATTTTACATTCAGCTGCGTCGAAATTCTTGGCGGCGCTTTGCCACAATTTCTACCTATTTCTGTTGTTAAATCTTGTAGATATTTTTACAAATTTCTGCTACCCAAAGATTATCTCTACGAGCAAATCGTTTGAAGGAGAGAATGCTGTTTATTAAATATTTTTAATATTTTTATAGTGTTACTACCACAATTCTTAGGAAATTGAACGACATGTTTTTAGAAACGTATAAAAGCCATTTATTTTCCTCTCCACAATGTAACACAAAAGCGCGCATGTTGAGTTTCGCCACTCACCGCGACTGTGGGCAGAAAATGGAGAACAGAGTGTCTTAACCGACTGACAAAAGACTGACTAGGTTCTGAACTCAATACCACGCTTGCCGTACCACAGTTAGAAATTAAAATAATTAAAAAGTACAATAATTGCTCCGAATAAATCTGAATCGAAGCCACAACCAATCATGTAACAGTCAGACAGTGCCCCACTGTGTCACAATGGCCTCACAAATAAACACATACAAATGAAATTATTAATACCAAGTATATACTTTTAAAATATCAAAGGAAAACTGAAAACAAAATTTGTTTAACATATTAATGATTCCTAATTTGGGCTAAAATATACAAATATAGCTGACGGCCGGCTGAGGAATTATTTATACACCATTAGTCTCTTGAGATTAGTATTTGATACCAACTCGTATTCCAGCGTCTGAATTTATTTCCAGTTATTTTTATTTGCCAAAAATGTATTAAGCGTTTCGTTTCCAGTTCAATTAATTGTATGTAAGGTAATAATAAAAATGTATTTAAGAAGCATCGTGGCGCAGTAGAATAGCGACTGACTGTAGACGATTAATAATATGTTCGATTTCAACTCGGTCGAATGAGTTTATTTAAATTATGAAATTTGACAAAGCTTCCTTTCCATTCCACCACTCTATATGCGATGTCTCTATTTTATGCGGAAAACGGAGAACCGAAACGGAGAAAAGAGTGTCTTGACACTAGGTTTTCTCTGGCTGTTATGCGGGAAAAAGTGTAAAGCTCTAAAAAAAGATCATTAAATAAACAATTTACTACAGTAATAGTGTAAAAACAAACATAACTATTAATAAAATGTACATTAATTGCGTGTTGACTGGCGGAGCTCAACGCTGCACTTTCTCTTGACACCAGGGCCGAAAAATGAACATAGATTAAATATAATTCCCCCGGTCGGGAATCGAACTTATAACCGTCGCGTGTAAAGCGACACGTCGTCACACTGTGTTTTAATATTGAATGTAGAAAAACTAATGTAAGTGCCAATAAAAAATACAAGAAAGCGAACGGGTACGGGTTAATTGTATCCAGTACTCTTTAAGCAAAACCCTATATCGCTTACAAAAAAATTAAACAAAGCTTATTGAATATTTTTCTGTGAATTTTTCATTTCCAGGGGCTTCTCAATTATTGTAAGCACATTATGATATTTGAACAATATATTTGTTCAATATTGTTTTGGCGGAAGCTGTATCTAAGAAGAATTAATTTTGTAAATGTAATATTACTTATATCTTTTCCAGAATATATATCTTGAACATAACCATGGCTCACTAAGTTTTTTTGCCTATATATATCACACCTAATAGCTATATTAGGTGTGATATGCTCGTTTTCGGCGGAGTATTTAGAGAGAAGAGAAAGAGTCACGACATGCCGTTCTCCACTTTCCTTTCTACGCCGGCTTGACATGGCTTAGAGGTCAGAGCGCTTGAACGGGTTTCTAAATATATATTTTTCAAAGACCTATAAATATTAAATTTACATAATGAGAGGAAAGCTTCTGACCGTAATCACTATTATTGGTCAAGGTTTCAATCAATCAATCAATGATCATAATTTTCATTTCTTGACTCTAGTGACACACACACACAATACCAAGCGCGGCTTTAAGCTCCGCCACTCAATACTTAATGTATCGAATACTTGCGTAAAGTGGAAAACGTAGACTTTAATAATTTCACCCACAATTTTCCATTGCAACTGTCTGTACTGTTAACTCAATATAATTTAGCCATAATACAATATTGACGCTACAATGAGATATAACCTTGATACACAAAACAACAATTGTATCACTTCACCAAAATAATCTATCAGATAATTAGCGTGCAAAATTTCATTGGAACTTCATCCAATATTATAGAAATTAGTTAAAATTGCATAATTAACGGTCTTGCTATCTAATTATTTGGATATATTGACATCCATTGAGTACTTCCTAATAACTGACATAAGCGACCATTCTGGCGTAGTGCGACAGCCTTTAACTGTAAATGCGATTAGTTATGAGTTTGACTTCCTGTCAGGAAAATGATAGTATTAAAAATTACTTAATTTTTATATTAATATATTAAATTTACATAAGAGAAGAAGTTTTCTATAATTATCAACAAATTAAGACACAGCGCGGCGTTGAGTTATGCCACTCAATATTCAATGCCTTGAGTTTGGGTGGAAAGTGTGGAACGGAGTGTCTTGACACTAGGTTCTCTTCGACTACCCGGGACCCGACTATGGGGGAAAAAGGGTGAAGGTGAAAAAAAATGCATTCATATAATACATTAAATTTGTAAAATATATATTACACATACTGCCACGTGTTTGACATAATGTTTTGTATAAAGTTGCTAAAGAAACGGGTGCTTTACGCATCTACGATTGTTTACAATAAGAATAAGGTCATATTTTGTATACGTCGACTCTAACGACACTAATATTTTGAATCCCACCACTTTTCGTCTATTCATAATTATTCCGTCTATTCATATTTTGTCATTAGAGACATTGTGCGTTAGTAAAATCTAACGACACGCTTTCTTCAGTACGAAGAATATAGTATTATTATTTACTAGCGACCCGTTCGCGGCTTCGCCCGCGTGAACTTATCGTATTTCCGTATCTTCGTAAAACAATGTAATTTCTGGAAAAACTAAAAAAAATGGAGGCTCTGCAGTTTGGCCCTAATGACATCACAGACTAACCAGACAGATAGAGTTACTTTCGCATTTACAATATTAGGCGCGATTGCTGCTCTTAGAAACTTTACCTTTTCAAAATAAACAAAAATAATAACAGTAATAGTAAAATTGTTAGTTTACAAAGGTGGACTTTTCACTAGGCGAGGTGTCTTCCAGTCAAAAAAATTTGCATAAATTTATAATTTAAATCGTTTTAATACATAACAAGTGTTTTGTTTATAAACCGATTCAAATGAAAATATAAACAGTAAATGTTAAGTTAAGCTTACCACAATACAATAGTGCGCACTATTACATACCAACAGATAAACAAACAAACATAAAGGAAAATTAAAAATAATTGTTCTATTATATTGGTAAAATATATTATATTATGTTGATAAATGTGCCTATTATATCTTCCATATACAGACAGTGATCAGTTACATTTTAATTAAATGTATAGATTATGGCGGAAAGCGGAGAACGGAGTGTGTTCCCACTAGATTAACTTTGCCTACCTTGCTTTAGATATATAGTTAGACACTTAAGATTTAAATAAAATACGGTACGGAAATCAGGAAATCATTGAATGACCTCCACAAATACAGTATATATTATACTCGAGGACGCTCATGTAAAAAAGCATGCGGTGTCCCAGGGGGCATATTTTAGGAGATGAATAACAGTGGACAAGGCTAAAGATGCATGTAGGGACTGTAGCCGGGTACGGTGTTTAATCCTATCCATCTGCCTAGGCCAGGAATATTGTGTAAAATCCAAATTACCACCATATTGATTCGGCATATGTTAGTAGTCCGAGAGAACCTAGTGTCAAAACATTCCATCCTCTACTTTCCTTTCTAACTGGAGATGATGCGTGTTCAGTGGCGAAACTCAACGTCGAGCTTAGTCTTAAGCCAGTGTCAGGCGATGGTGGAGAATAAAGTTCATGAAATGAAAATATTTGAAGTACTTATATAATCATTATTCTGAAGTGGGAATTGAAGCCACTGAGGAAATTTAACATATAAAATTTTTTACATAAAAATTTGAAGGCAGCGGGATTCGAAACCACGCCTCTTGGTAACCGTCCAAGCGCTCTGACAGCTAAGGCATGCGCCCCACATCCGGCTGCGTTGAAATTGTTTTTGAAAGAATATCGGTGCGCTGCGTTAAAATTTTTATACGTTTTCTAAAAATATGTTTTTTAATGCGTTAAATTTCCTAAGTGTGTTATTAACACTTTAGAAAATGTAAAAATATGTAATGTTTACTTAGTTTAATATATTTTAAACGCATTGATATGTTTTTGCTTTGACTTAGCAGTCACTTTACACTTTACTCACTAATAATTTGTTTTTTATAAAAAATATTGACATTTCACTTCTTTCCATAAAAACTTGAACACTTCCAAATTTCATTGCCATATATCCGCTTAATTTTGGTAAAAAGGTTCTCGTAAGTTATTCCTTTCTAACATAATTGTTTTTATCATATTAATGAAAATAATGTATTTTGTATATTTTAAACTCGATCATTTATCATTATTACTGTCACAACTTAAATAGTTGATGTTATATTTAACTTATAATTATGAACGAGATTTATTATAATTTTTATAAAACAAATGTTTTCTTATGTAATAACTTTGAGAACACAAATATATAATAAGCTCGATAAATGTAGGTGTACACTACATTTAACTAGAACTAGAACCACGTAATCGTAGTGCATTAATTTGAAATAATAAATATATACATATATATATCATTTTAAAATATTATTCACACACTTAGGAAATTGCAAATCATTTCTTAGTAAATACAATATAAACTTGAACTCTGCGGGATTCGAACCCTCACCTCTTGGGAATCGGCCAAGAGCTCCTAAAATACTTATACGTTTTCTAAAACAAAAGCAGTTATAATCCTAGTGAAGTACCTCCCCGTTTACTGTTCTCATCCATTTGAACTTTGTGTAAATGCCAAAATATAATAAAAACTGCCCTCTTTGTAGAAGTTTGTTAGGGCCATAGTGGCGCAGTAAATAGCATTCGATTGTGTGTGTTGTGGGTTCGAGTTTCACTTAGGGTAATGATTATATTTAAATTATTTTCATTTAGCTGTTTTAGTGACAAGAGTACACAATGTCTCGGAGTTGGGCGGAAAATAGAGAATGGAGTGTATCGATTTTGAGTGTAAAAGAATGTAGCGAAAAAAAAACACTCATTATATAATACACTACAAAACTGTTTATTGGGTAATAGTCCTCAATAACTACAACAACATGGAGGGTAAATAATATAAATTTTCATTTGATTTCCGACGAAGCATTGCCCTCCCTCTATGATAACAGTGAATAACTTATGAAATGAATACATTGGCATATCGATCGCTGTCTCGACACTGACAAGTGAGACAAGTTGGGTTCTACGATACGACATTTGTATACGAATTTCAATACGTTTCCTGGACAAAGGAATGTCGTATGTGATAGTCCCTAGATTATTATATAAGCAGAGTTTGTTGTATGGAGGTATTTTTTTTTAATATATTAATTAATATTTTTCTTTAATTATATATTTATACTAGCGACCCGCTCGCGGCTTCGCCTGCGTACACTACGCGATTAATAGCTATTTAGCTACGTTGAAATTCTTATACGCTTATTACAACTTATATTTGTTGTTAGCATCTCTGTAGAGAGATTATTACAAATTTCTGCTACCCAAAGATTATTCTACGAGCAATCGTCTGGCAAGAGAGAATGATATTTATTAAATATATATTTTGTTAACATTTTTTAAAGTGTTATTCCCTTGAACGGTTTTCAAGAGGCGCGGGTTCAAATCCCGCTGCATTAAAATTTTTATACGTTTTCTAAATATGTCTTTTTGAATTTCCTTAGTGTGGGAATAACACTTTAAAAAATGTTAACCTGCACCAAACCCAAATCATACTAATTTCACACATTTTTATCTTTTAATTATTTTTCTACGGAATAATAAGCTTTACTAATTAATATTGTCTTTACAGCGGTTACAAATTTTAATTAAACAAAACCTGTATCTATGTACTAAGTCAGTATAGCTAATTACTTTAGCCAAAATTACGGCATCATTGGGAATTCCTTAGCTAAATATTGTAAACATTTGCGCGTTAATCCATTTGAAGTATAATAGTATGAAGATGATGGAGCTTAACACATTGAGAACAAAATGTTTGTACAATATAGCTTAATGGCTTACAAACTAAAGGTTTTGTGTGAAATTAGTAATAAGCTGCGATGGTTGATTGTTCAAAACCAGCTCAAGTAAATGTTTCAATTATATTTTCAAAGTCATAATAATGTAATGGGATAGCCTCGACTGTAAACCTGATGATGGGATATAATAAAAAAAATGTTATTATATAGTATGAGCTATATAACAATATCTAGTTCCTCTGTACATATTTTGCAGCTTCAAGCATATTTCCGCATAGAATGTCGAGAATTTCTGGTGTCACGGTTAACTGTAACCGTTATTACTTGGTTCTTTTTTATACTATTATATAGGTATTATACAGGTATTATATAGGTATATAATAAATAATATAATTTTATACCTTTTTTTTTAAAAAATAATATAGTTCTTCTATTTTTCATTTTCTAATAATAAAATAAATAAAAACTATTGTCAGCTTCACGCTTCATCCCAAAGTAGGGTAAACTTAGAAAAAGCTTAGTGATAAGACACTCTGTTCTCCACTTTTTACTATTGCCAAAATCGAGGCATTGTATGTAGAGTGAATTAAATGGCATTGTTAGGAATTGTCATTAAAGCTTATTTTGATTTCGTTTCTTTTTTATTTTTGGTGACCTATCTATCTTTTTTTATGTCTAAGTAAGGTTTGTTTTAACAGTTATACGAATTTAGATTACTAGTGTACTAATTACGTATAAATTTTTTAGCGCAGAGTATTCGGACCCGCGCCTCTTTGAAGCCGTCCAAGCGCTCTGACCTCTAAGCCATGCGTTCTACATCCAGCTACGTCGAAATTCTTATACGCTTATTACAGTTTATTTTTGTTGTTAGCGGTTGTGTTTTTAATATTACGTTTTTAAGGATACTACAACAAGATTACATTATTTTTATAGGACGCCTGCGTCCCGAGCTATTTACTTTATATATCCAAATATGTACAGAGGTCTTGAAGCGGTGCAGCACTTCTCTCACACCGACATTTACTGTAAGCTTTTACAGGACTAAGTTTTGGCTTTTAATAATTCTAATATTAAGTTTTAAGTCAATTTTCGTAACATTTATAATTAAAACTGTAATTAATTCTTTTGTAATGTATGTGTATATTATTTGTTGTTTTGTTTTTCCCGCGTAGAAGGGTAGTCAGAGATAACTTAGTGTCAACTTTGAGACATTGTGTGTTGAGTGGAGGGAAGTGGAGGATGGAGGAAAATATATTCTTAATATAATCATTCCCCCCAAATGAGAATAAACCTACAAGCAATCGCGTTTACAGTCAGACGTTGTACCACTGCGCTCATGTCTCTTAAACTAATTATATAGTAATTTTAGTTCCATATTTATTAAATTCTTCTTAGAAGTTTTCTTTCGAAATTTAATTAATGAAAGCGTAATAAGAATTTCTTTTAATTAATTATATCCCTAGCGTCGTTCAGTAACTGATTATGATGGTAAGGGGTTCACATTTGTCTTTAAAAGAAGCATTGGACATACCCATGGAGTGTAAAACAAAAACCCAATTGTTCCAACTCTCGTAGTAGTTTCGAGAGTATTTCCCGACCGTCCCTTAAGAATTTACATATCAAATTTTAGATTTCCGTGTCCAGTAGTTTCAGTTGTGTGTTGGTTATCAGCGACTTACCAACAGAAGAGTTTAATCCATACTAATGTTTAAATGCAAAAGGTACTTTGTCTGTCTGTTTCATCATATTAAAACTGCTTAACCGATCGTGATGAAATTTTATATAGCGATACTTATGGGTCTTAAGATGAAAATTGGCTACTCTTTTCACAAACTGGTGGCTATTTTGCTTTGTTACATCACTAACACTTAATAAAAGAAGTTTAGACGGTACGGTAAAGGGTTCGCCTTTATATCATATGAAGACTCACACCTGATTGTATTTTAAAAGAGAGGCCGATTTCAACGAATGATCGCATATGAATACAGCTCCAATTCTACTTTATAGAAGTTAATAATAAAGAATTCTATTAAACGTTCGTATTTCATTGATATTCAAGGAATTGCTATGCGTCGACTTTACCAATAAGCACAAGCCTTTTATTAATACACATGTATATACATATGCTCTTTGAAGAATGTTCTTAGGATATCAAATATATTGTTGTGTTTGCCATTTTATGATCGATATTGGTTACGGGTTCGAATACAATGTATAGCGAATATTTGTATATGTTATATATCTTTATACGTGAAACAGCTTAAGATTTTAGATTGGTTTAAGATTAAAACTTTTTTATAACAATTTGACAAACCTCAGCGTTTAATTCCGCGCCTCATCATGTAACAAATAATATTGTTTTTTCATATAGTGATAGCGTCGTAAAGAAATATACAGAAATAAACTAAATATATACTGTAACTATTAAAAATATATATTGTAACTTCAAGCAGTCGTTACAGTTAGTTTAAAATATTAATTAATGAGTAACCTCGATCTCAAGAGGCTATCGCATAACTCTTGAACCAAGAACTTGATGCAGAAGGTATTACTTGAAAAAATATGTAACGTGACAAAGTTTTTCAGTTTGAAGCTTTTCAGCCAGTACAGAAGAAGTCGTGTATTTTATTTCTGTATAATATCGTGCATTTTATTTCTGTATAATCTGTATAATTCTTAACAAATTTCCTCCGGCCGTTCAACGATGCAAGGTCCTAGTCCCGCAGGGGGCGTCCTTGTGGACGTAGACCCCCTCAAGCAGCCATGTAGCCTTTGCATTTCGCAGGGACAGACCCTCTTTCCTCACCCCCTCAGTGTCACAGTAAAGACCAGTAGGATCAACAGTATTTTGCCCCACGTTTAAAGAAAAAAATCTTAACAATGTAGTTTTAAAGGGAAATTAAAAGCAACACGTCTAGAATTATTTTTATATCTAGAATAATTTTGAAGCAATTCAAACAACAAGAAGTTAAAATTATGTGGCAAGACTTCCTTATATGTATAAATTTATATATAAATACACAAGAGAAGCTAATAAAAGCTTTAGTAAAGAAGTTTAGCTTCACGCTTTTTCCCGCATAGTAGGGTAGTCAAAGAGAACCGAGTGTCAAATTTGTCCCGAATTTGAGACATTGCGTGTTGAGTGGTGGAATTAACGCCGCGCTTTCTAATAAAAAAAGAAGTAATAATAATTGAAATATTCCTCCGAGTGGGCTTCGAACCCAAAACAAATCGTGTTTTCTGTCATTTGCTATCCCACTGCACCACGATGGCCTCAATTCGATGACCTCGAAATTCTTATACGCTTATTACAATTTATATTTGTTGTTAACATCTCTGTAGAGAGATTTTTACAAACTTCTGCTACCCCAAAGATTATTATACAGAGCGCTTGAACGGTTTTCAAGAGGCGCGAGTTCAAATCCCGCTGCGTTCAAATTTTTGTACGTTTTCTAAACATTAGATTTGGATAAAAGACAAAAGACATGTCTTTTTCAATTTCCTAAGTGTGCGAATAACACTTTAAAAAATGTCAAAAGTACTTTTTTTACGTAGTCGCTTGGCTCTTGATACTAAACTCGTTACGATATAGGTCATTCGTGGAAGTTTTGTAGGTTTAGCTTGTGAACAGGGGTTGGTGCGGGATAATCCTTAATTTGGGGTCGGTTACAGTTGTATACGTTTCAGTAAAACAAATTGCAGAGCCAAAACCATCTGCCGAATTTGATATTTATCAAAGCGAAATAAAACAAAATTGTGATAGAATTACTATCGGAATTTGGTCGATATTGATAATTTTATTATATCTTCTTGTAAATATTAGAATTACCTGATTATATTATATATGATTCACGCTTTTTCCCGCTTAACAGGGCAGTCAGGGTCGTGTTGAGTGGCGGAACTCAACGCCGCCCTTTGTCTTCTTACCAGAGTGGAGAAAATAGGTGATTATATATAACCACTCCCTTCGAGTAGGTGTCGAACCCATAACCAATTGCGTCAACAGGCAGACGCTGTCCACTGCGACACGATTAAGATATCATTATATTAATAGGTGAAGGAAAAACTTTGGATAACGTTTTACGATAACTATGAGGAGAAAATTTGAGATAGCTAAAGTTTGCAGATAGCTAGCTAGATTTTTATACTGGATTATTATTATTACTATAAAAAATCAAATGAACATTAAATTAATAAAATAAATATTACCTCCACTACCATGTGACATACACGGTTATTTAAAGTGACATACACGTTGCTATGACAACGCATTGTTTACGCGTCAACGGAACATCTATATAAGCTTAAAATGTTAAATTTGTACGGTTTTCAAAAAAACAATAAGGTTTCCATATTCTGTAATCACTTTTTTATAAGAAATTTTAATGTTTGTATTTTTGTGTATATAAAGAAAACCTTTGAAATATTATTATTAATTAACACGAAAAGTTAAGTAAAGTGACTAAGTTCTCTGTCTCTCTGTTGATTTCCAAAAATACTGGAAACGCTATATAGTAATAAAAAGTTACATATATATATATATATATATATGTTAAACGAAATTTACAAAAACATATTATCCATTCATTTAAAGCGCCACGTTAAATATGATTATGGAGGCATAAATTTAATTTGTTTGCGGAAACCCATTCGGTGTTCCGCTAATAAATTACAACAGAATTCATTTTATAAATTAAATAAATTACTTATTAATGCAATCATTTATTTAATTAAAAAAAATATTAAATTATCTATTAAAATGTTATTTTTTTTATATTTCCTAACCCAAAGATTTTCTGACAAACAGACAAAAAGATAAATAAATAAATTATTGTCATTAATTGCTAGAGTACCTTACTCTATCAAAACCAGTAGCAACTGTTATTAGATTCACCCTTTTTCCATAGCAGGATATTCAAATACAAATTAGTATCAAGACACTCCGGTATCCACTGAAATGAAAGTTTTGCAAATTTTTTTTTTTTAAAAAGCTTACAAACGGTACCTTCATACAAATTATATGAAAAAAAATATATAATATATCTAATTACACAATTATTTGTAGGTAAGCACCACATGCGATAATAATTGTCTAATGTAAAGAAAGAGTAATAAATAGAAACTACATACAAACTTAATAATATACTCATTGATATTTAATGTATTTTTGTAAAAAAAAAAAACCATTTAATTAAGAAACCATTACCAAACATAATTTTTTATCAAGTTATTCTAAGACAAAAAAAACGAACAAATAAGAATTAGCTAAATATACAAATTAATTTAACAAATTACAATTAAGAAAGTAATAAAAAAAAAATGAATAAACTTATTACTAACTAATAACTAATTTATATAGTATGATTTATTTTAATGATTTAATTCTCTTCAAGACTAATATAACATAATAGAAAAAGCCCACTTCAAGCCCCAGCACACTTTTAGCCCAGAAAGCTACTCATTATTTCATAGTACGTACAGTTAGCCTTAAACGTTACATAAATTACAGCCAACAATTTCGCAGTCACGCTAAAAACTCCTCCACTAAACACTTTCACCTTGAAAACCCCAAAAATAACTGAACATTTCACAAGAATTTGTATTCATAGCCGTTATCCGATTCCAAAATGCGCTGCCTCCATTAAAGTTCTACTTACGTGAGATTAAACTTGTCTACCTAACTACACGCTGAGAACATTCAAAACTTTGCGTTAGGCGCCTTGGTCTGGGCTTTTTTTAACTAAAGTAAGATTTTCTACCATATCCACGTCTTTCGTATCTAAGAAAGGACAATTTGAACAATTATATTATGATATTTAAATTGTAGGTGGCTGTGTGTCTGTATATAAATATATGGATACTACCTGTTACCCGCAATTTCGTAATAAACGGCTCTCTGTGAAATTTCAAGTTTGTAGCAAAAAAAAATCTGGTCCTGTCGCAAAATCCATTTTACTAACTACCTAACTAGAAACTAACTTTTATAGAAAACGTATAAAAATATTATATTATAAACAAACTAATAAGCCAATTAGCCTACATATATAGGAAAGTCAAATCTAACAACTCTTATTCTCTGAGCAACTTGTGGAAAATACTTTAAATGCAACAAACAGTCTATTGAATAACACTTTGCCGAATGGAAATCGAATATAGTCTTGTCTAGAATCGTCTCATGCATTCAAGCATGAGGACCCCACGGAAAGCATGTATGGGGGGGGGGGGGGTGAATTAAATATACTGAGAACATAACGTTTTGTGCTCACTCTGACTACCCCGATAAGCATAAGGATTAAAGCTAGAAAAAAAAATATACTGAGTTCTTATTTGTATAAATGATAACATTTCTTTGGAATGAAATAAAGGCTCCAGCCTAATTCAAAGACAGCATTGTCACTTACGAGAAATTGTAAATCTGCAAATTTTCAAATTGAAAAAACGGAGTCCCGCTGGGTGTTTTGCGCAGTTTCTTCTTATGTCTAAGGCATTAACTTTAGCAAATCGATTGTAAATTGTATTTAATGTTCAAAAAACTATAACTATAACAAAACAAAAACTATAACAAAAACTGTAACTTCTTATTATATATTAAATTGGTTCACTTTAAAGTCTACAGTTAAAACAGCAATTTAAACCATAGATGCCATGCCATCTTGTATCCGATGGATTTGTGATCGCGATTGGTTGCGGGTTGCAATCCCACTCGGATGAATGACCATAATTTAATTATATTAATTTCTTCAATCAGTCAATACACAATGTCTCGATTTCGGACGGAAAGGGGAGAACGGAGTCTTGTCTTGACACTAGGGTCTCCCTAACCACCTTGTTATGCGGAAAAAAGTGTAAAGCTGATCTTATCATATTTAAATAATAGAAGCAATGAGAAACTATTAAAAACTTACAGCGCACTAAAATATATTCAATGTAATTTGTACAAATACTCCATTATAACAACAAAGCCTCAGCGGTTAATTACAGGAAGTACAAGCATTTGGCAATTCACCACACGCATTACTTTAACGAGTTGGTCTCTTGCTTCTTCGATAGGCGCTCGTTTAGCCTACGAGTGCTCTTGTAAGGCTATTTGTATAAACATTGGTAGAAACGCTTGATAACTGAAATTATGGCTTAGATATAACTTAGTCGGGCCAAATATACTATTACAATTAAAAATAAATGAAATATTACTTTTGAATTTGGAATCTGTAATTTTTATATATTCGTGCCAATATATTGTAAAATATTTTGTTATATTAAAATGGAGTGGGGTGATAAAGGGAACTTATTCGCTGGGATTACATTACATAAAGTATGTATGGTGCCAAATACAATTTTTAAAATCCTCCATACCCTTAGTATTAGTCAAATATATGTGTACCAGTCTATTGATAGGTACAATGAAACCTACTCTGTTTGTGAGTATGGATAATTAAGGAATATTATATTAACAGATGAGGAAAAAAATAAGTCAGTGATGGGCGTCGTTTCTAGAATAAAAGCTAGTATAAATTACCATGGTTCTGTACTCTTGACCATAAACGCCAATTTAAAATATTAATGTAATGTGAAAATAGTCATAGACAACGTGTGTTTATTAATTAAAAGAAAAGAAAAATTACATGTAAGGATTTTTTGTCATTGTGGCGCCGTTTTAACAGCGCCTGACTGTATACGCGATGGTTAGGGGGTAGATTCCCATTTGAAAGAATTATTGTTTTTAAATAATTTTCAGTTCTTAACATTTTTAAAGTGTTATTCGCACACTTAGGAAATTGAAAAATACATATTTAGAAACATTATAAAAATTTGAACGCAGCGGGATTTGAACCCGCACCTCCTGAAAACCGTTCAAACATTCTGACCGCTAAGCCATGCGTTCTGTATTTTGTAATATTCCTGTTCTAGTAATTTTCATTTCTTCTGACACTAGGTTCCCTACAACTTAGATGAAGGAAGAAATGAAAATAGGCAGAGATGCTTACCATATGCGGAAAAAAGCGTCAAGCTGTAAGGAATATTTACATGATAAATGAAAAATTGTGAGCATCGGCGAAGTGGTAGTGTTTGAATGTAAAAATGTTGGTTATGGTTTGATCCCTTATAGGGGGAATGACTTTTATTTTGTATTTTGTAATATCCTTCCTCTAGTAAAAAATCTAGCTTCGTCTTAAACTAGACTACGTAGAAAAAGTCTAGTCTAGAACTAGACGCGGCGTTCGGTCACAATTTCCCGAATTCGGGCGGAAAGTATCTTGACACTGGATTCTCCTACTGGAGAAGTGTGAAGCATGAACGAAAATTATAAATGAAAAATATTCTTGTAGTATTAGAACACATAGCCAATGTGTTTAGTTAAAGAACTTCAAAGTGCGGTGTAACGAGAGCGGGGTATAATTTGGTACTGAAAGTACTTACATATCAGTTAACGGAAGTTGAATTGGCTATTAAATATTGATACAATCTATAATTATTTTTAACATTTTAAAGTTTTATTCACACACTTTACACTAATATTTTTTAGAAAACGTATAAAAAAGACATATTTAGAAAACGTATAAAAATTTGAACGCAGCGGTATTTGAACCCGCGCCTCTTGAAAACCGTTCAAGCGCTCTGACCGCTAAGCCATGCGTCCCACCATGGGACGCATGGCTTAGCGGCAAATACCGCTGCGTTCAAATTTTTATACGTTTTCTAAATATGTCTTTTTCAATTTCCTAAGTGTGACCCGCGTCTCTTAGATGCCCGCTTGGAACCTGCGCCTCTGACCGCTTGGACGGTATTATAAATGATTGAACTGTAAATACTCTTTTTGAAAAATAACATTTTAAGGCTTACGCAGTTCAAATGATGGATTGTATATATAGTGTACTATTTTGTATATTTTATACATTCCTTATACATTTCTTTCTTATATATTCCTTATAGAAATGTGGTAAACAGAGGTATTATTTTATTTTCTTTTCTTTTCTCACTTAAATGAATTTTCTTGACCTTGTTTTTTAACAAATTCCAAGCGTAGTTTCAATTCACCATCATAATTAGTAAAGTCGTTGGTGCGTAAATACGCGTTGTTACAGCAACGTTTGTGTCAATTAATACAAAAGTATACGTTAAACACAATCCAGTGTGTAATGTTGATTTCATTAATTTAATGTGTTTCTAATGTATTATTTAAAAAAACTATTGATATTTTTATTTTTAATTATATACATTATTTTTTACCAGCTTTTCACGTTATCTCGCATAGTCAAAAAGAATCTAGTGTCAAGACGTTTCGTTCTCCATTTTAAACTCCAAATCGAGGCATTGTGTGTTTAGTAACGGAAATCAACGCGTCGTCGATTTCCGTTACTAAGGCTTTGTCTTAGGTGCAACGCGGAAAAATAATTTAAATATATCTCGAATCGAGAATCGATCCCACATTCAATCGTGTTTACAGTCAGACGCTGTACCACTGCGCAACGATGGCCTTTACCAAATTTTCACTACCTAAGTTTTGTCAAGTTTGATCCAAAGTTCTCTCACATATGAATGAATATATTTTAATACATTTATTTAATATCAAAGCCACTTAATCTAAACGAGCAATTCAAACGTATATGTAAATAATAAACAAACAGACATACACTTTAGAAATCATAATAATTAAGTAACATATTGGAGTTACAACGCAATTACACTAAGTTGCTAACTTCTATGTGCTTAGGAAATTCGTAGCGAAGTAAAGGGTGGAGTTAAGTAAACTCTACCCTTGGTTAGATGTTAATGTAATGTGATTCCAATGAAAATACTAAATCTGGTCGTTATTGGTATAGTATTACAATATATGTGGCTTAAATAATTAAATGATTTAACATTTCGCTGCACTTAGAGAAAAAAAAACGTGGCGTTTAGTTGCGGTTAATAAATACGCAATGTCTTGATTTTAAGTAGACTGCGGATGGATTGAGCTTGTATACTAAGTCTTTTTTTAGATATATATAGAAAAAGCGTAAAGCAGCAAAAACAAAATGTTTATTTAATGTACGAAAATCTCAATGCCTAGACACAATTTAAATATATCCGATAGTTATGCAATTAAATCTCACTGGAGGTAAATTTGTTGTTTCCATTAGACAAATTAATTATTAGATAGGTGTAAGGTAAAGTGTACGAAGCCCTATGTGTAGTTATAGAAATAAACATATAAGGCCATAAATCGACGGAGACTTTTTTTATCACCTAAATATTGTTTTGTTTAGTGATGATTCACTATTTTCTGCACTTTCTGTAATAGAATATACATTCTGTCACTAATATGATTAAATACCTTCCTAATATATATATGAATTAAGATATATTTAAGTATGTATGAACTGTGTACGTTTTGTTACTTCATCCAGTGTTATTCGCACACTAAGGAAATTGATTTCTAAATATCTCTTTTACTTCATATGAAGATTGTATGAACTAGTAAAATAAATTCTAAAATAATTCTGAAAGAAATTAAACAATGTAAAAATTGTAATGAAACTATATCTTACTTGAAAATCTGTAATAAATCCTTTAAAAATATAAAAATCCACATAGTTTGATATGTAGAGAGCTATGACCCAGGGTCAAGTCACTCCGTACCGGAACTCAACCGCGTTTTTTCTGGAATATCTTTAAAACAAACATTTCCCTCAAGATATATATGGGAAGCAAACTACAAGCTAACTACAAGTATCCCTTACAATTTGTAAAGTCGAGAAAAAGGATCCACTGACAAATCATTTCGCTCTTCATTTTCAAATGAAAAATTGGGGCACCTTGCTACATGAATATAGCGTAACATGCCATTTTTAACTTTTAAAACTGCAACTTCTTGAAATTTTTTTCTTTGAAAGTGAATAAATTATCTGAGGCCACACCGTCTTTCATACGATCTATGCAAATAAAGTCGAAGGCTGGCAATATTTGTCTTTTTCTTTTTAAGTCTTCTTAAGCTAGTCATAGAAAAGATTTAGATTTTGCGCTTTTATTTAGAATTGTAAGCGTGAACTTGTTTTACGTATAAAACTTGATTTTACACTTTTATTTTTTATGAATCAACAATTATAAATAAAGAACTAGCAATGCTTAATAAAACTCAGCTACTACTACTCTTAAGGCCATAGTGGCTCAGTGAGACGCCGTGTGACTGCAATTACGTTGGCTGTGCGTTTGATTCGCACTCGGTGGAAACAACAAAATTTAAATATTTAAATTTCTCCACTCAACATACAATGTCTTGAGTCCAGGAGGAAAGTGGTAAAAAAAGTGTACCGACACTTGGTTCTCCTTGAGCATCCTAATACAGGAAAAAGCATGAAGCTGAAAAAAATATATAATAAATAATTTTTCTTCTTCAATATGTATAGTAAAATGGCATTTCACTCCGTTCTCCACTTCATCCAAACAAAAATCAATCAAATAGTGTTCTGGGTAGTTAAATCTGACGCCGTATTCTGTCTAAGCAGGCTTATTTATAAATGTTTTCAAACAGTATAATATTAGCCACTTAATGGGTTCATTCATGGGTTCATTCACATAGGTTTTTACGCAGATAAGACTTTTTCGTTCACAGACAGAAATAGACACACACACACGCACGTACACACGTATGTCAAATACATAGTAGTATTATTTTTTTACTTCAATATATTATCAGTTATTATAAGAAGTATTTCTACTAATAAAAAGCCTTTTGCTCGGTAGAAACATAATTTTAGTAAAATGTGGTCTAATGTTTCTTCCCTTTATATATTAACTATAAGAAATATTAATATAACACAAAAACTTTTGTATTCACTCTTTGACTATATCTTTCAGTGTCCTGTACATCACAATTTTTTTTTTATATATTACACTAATCAACGCTTAAAACCCAACAACCAATCCACACAAAAACATTTTCTTAATTTTAGAATCAGCTCAGAGAAAGGAGCTTGGACAGTGGAGTCGAGAGTTGCAAGTCCGAGTTACTCTCTAGCCCTCTCTGTGCTACGCGATGGGCACTCATACGGAATTCAATTTGTGAGGTTCTAATTACTTTCCTCAATAAAAAAAACTTTATAATATAAAAATACAAAAGTCAAATATTACAAAAATTGTAAAACGAAACCAATTAACAAGAACCATTCCATGCTTGACCAATTACATTGTGAAGTTATTACACAATGGTGAATTTTGAAAGCCACCGTAATTCTATGGCTAAAGTCAAACAGATATCAAAAATTTTATAACAATATTTGTTTCGGGGAAATAGACTTTTATCTAATTTATTTAGCTTTATTAAAAAGTTTAACTCTGTGTATTTTACATAAATAAAATTATATATAGCTTCCATTAGAACTTCTACTCTATTTTAAATATATTGATTGTTGGGTAGTACAACTAAATGCTGCGATTAGTCTTACAAGAGCGAGGAAATTAAAATAATTAGTCCTTTGAATAATGATCAAACCCGCTACCACCCCTTTACAGGCAACCACTTCCCACTGCGCCGAGATATTTTTAAATATTTATGTTACAATTTTTATACTTGATAATAGAATTATTGGACCTTTTCCAGTCAATATCACACTATTGAATACAGAGTTCTGTCTCTTACACCAGAGGTTGTGGGGTCAAATCTCTCTAAATATTAAAATTTTATATCTCTTTACGCATATATCTAGGTTCCAGACCTCCACCTCAAATCCAGACATTGTTTTGTTGAGTGGCGGAACTCCACGCCGCGCTTTGTTTTAGTCACCGGAGCAAATAAATAAAAATAATTCAAATAAATTGTAATTTCTCGAGTGAGTGGAAATCGAATCCATAACGAATCGCGCGGTTACAGCCAGATGCTGCGGCCGCCACGATAGCCTCAGCTATAAAATATAACTATTTCTATACCTCTACATTGAAATAACCATTACAATTAACCTTTAATTTTCAATCTAAGTCCCTACTGCAGTATGAATGAAGAAATAAAAATTCTATGACGCTAAAGATAAATTCAAGTTAGCCTTTAAATTTCTATAATTAAGGCTTTATTTATTTAACTTAACATAATTTTGATAGAAGTTGAGGAATAACCATGAATATTACATATTTAGAAAACGTATAAAAATATGAACGCAGCGGGATTTAAACCCGCGCCTCTTGAAAACCGTTCAAGCGCTCTGATCGCTAATGCGTTCTACATCCAGCTACGTCCAAATCCTTATACGCTTTATTACAACTTATATTTGTTGTTAGCATCTCTGTAGAGAGATTTTTAAAAATTTCTGCTATTCAAAGATTATTCTACGAACAATCGTTTGGCAAGAGAGAATGCTATTTATTAAATATTTTTTTAAACTATTAATCGCACACTTAGGAAATTGAAAAATACATATTTAGAAAACGTATCAAAACTTGAACGCAGCGGGAATTCAAAAAAAAAAGACTATGAATATGTCAGATGGTACGGCAAAAATCAACGCAGCCCTTTTTCATACTAAGCAGAAGGAACTATAATCAATTGAATATGAGCGGGCAAATGTAAAAATATATATTAACGTTCCTCAAGTGGGGGACACGCCCACAACTTGTCGTCTTCTGTCCCACTGTGCTGCGGTCTATATTAATATATATATTCTTAATAAAATTATACTTTTAGTATGAAATATATAACTTAAAACCAGATTTTATCGATGCACAAGTATATAATTTCTTTTTCTTCTAAACAACTAACTGCACTAGCTATTCCAAAATATTACGAGAAAATAACGTTAAGTAAGTTTTCCGTGGACGTCACAAGAAACGAATATAATAATAATAGATCTTTGACCGACAGCAAGACTTGTAATAATTTAAATTCTATTTATTTTTTCAATTATACTTACAACTACTAATAATATCCTTAACTGGATTTTGTAAGCACTTTATAAGAAATCATAAGAAAATGAAATATTGAAGGTTATATGACATATAACAGTGAAGGCATTTATAAACTAGTGATAAAACACTCCGGTATCCATTTTCCGCATTATGCAAATACAATATTGCTAAAGAAATTAATTGATATAATATATTATATACAATAAATTGTACACCACATAATTTATATATATACTGTAATAAACCAGTAAAAACAGAAGATTTGAAAAGAACTTTTTTTTTGTTGAGCTTCTTAGCTTAGGTATGCCGTATGCTATAATTGATTGTAATGAGTTGTACACCCATAATAGACCAGCCATATATAAGGAAATTGCGCTTTAACAAAAGTTTTTCAGCGTGATGGGCACGTTGATGAGAATAGTCATTAAGTCCTCGCAAACGAAGTTGCCGGCAGCCACTAGTGCAAAATAATAGTTTACACGGAAAATAACAAATGTGTAATACAAAATGCGATTAAAAAAATTATTGCTCTCAAGAGTACTCGTATGGACCCGCAATTAGGTGCGTAACCTTAGGGCTTAAAAATTTTTATTTATAGATATAAAATAGATATTTTGGAGGTACAAATAACATAAAACTTATGTTTATGAAAATTACACTCAAAACACGAAAGATATGAATTGGTTAGTTGTGAGTTCGATTCCTGTTGACTGATTGCATTTAACATTGGTTAACAAAGGTTAACATTTAGACTTTTTATATTTGTCAATCTATATTGCTTCTTCTTTTATTCAGGAGCAATAAAGTCTGTACATTTAATTTATATATTAGTTTCATAAAATGGTTACCTCCGTGCTTTGTATGTTTATTTAAGTTCTTCCTTCCGTTTTGAAGGGGTATATATATAACCAGCGCGTTATGTTGTAATTTTTTCACCCTGCTCTCGTTATTAAATAATACTGTGACCGTAATAAAATCGCACTAAGCTCCTGTGTTCAAAAGTATACATAGAAGTGACCGTGATAGGATCGGTCCTATCATTCGGACGAAAAGGTATGAGGGTCCATTTACCGATCGGACCATCGAGGGGCATGAGTGTACTTTTTTTATTTATTTAAATTTTAATAATGTATTTCTTTTTACAATAATTTATTAAGATTTAATTTCTTCTTTGCTGAAAATCATTTCCATCAATTTTTATGCATATTCTATGCAATGATTTAAAATATACATTACTGAATCAGCAATGTATATTTAAAAAACGTTTAAAAATTAGAACGCAGATGTTTATTTACGTTTTCTAAAAAACGAGTATGTTTTTAAATTTTCTAGGTGTGTGACTTTAAAAAACATTTAAAAAAAATGTTTAAAATATCTAATAAATAGCATTCTCTCTTGCCGAACGATTGTTCGTTGATTAATCTTTGGGTAACAAAAGTTATCAAAAATCTCTCTACAGAGATGCTAACAACAACTATAAGTTGTAATAAGCGTATAAGAATTTCAACGTAGCCGGAAGTAGAACGCATGGGCTTAGCGGTCAGAGCGCTTGAACGGTTTTCAAGAGGCGCCAGGTGCGTTCTAATTTTTATACGTTTTCCAAATATATGTTTTTCAATGTGTGAGAAAAAAGTGTGTGAATAACACTTTAAAACAATGCTTAAAATATTCAATAAAGGTTAGAAATCAAGTAATCATATACGAGTACTTATATAATGGGCTTAGGAGACGGTGCTAAGAGCTTTAGTTACTAAATTTAAAAATTATTTATAAAAATTGTCTCGTTTGCAACATTTAATGTACACACGCATACACTGATGGCAGAAAAAAAGTAAATTTAAAGCCTTATCTTTAAATTTTCATGAATTAAGAAGTCAAATATATTCTTTTAATTGTAGTGTTTTAAAGGTTGAACTAGAAAAGCAAGAGAATATTAGTAATACTGTGATAACACAAAATTTGTTACAGTTATTTAGTAGGGAGGAATATATTAATAATGCAAATAGTTCTCATAACATAACCCAGTGCAGTCTTGATCATAATGATATAGGTTTCAAACTTCCTTTAATTCAAATATCAAAGTTTGATGTACACATTTTCGCTGGATGAACTTTCGCGATACATTTAGGTCCTGAATGCATGAAAATGGTAACAGCGATATGACAAAGAACGTGTATTGATTAGTATCGTTTAAGTGCTTGGTTTTGATGTAAATTTTATATCAAAGGAAATGTGAGTTACTTTTTTTTAACTGAAGACAACTTACTGTGCATTCCTTTTATTACAATTCATTCAGTTGTATCCAAATTGAATAGTTGAACTTTAGTGAAATGTTAAGAACATTGTAATGCCTTAGAGACTGACACAGCTCTTTCATTTTTTTTTTAATTCTTGAATGATTTTTTTTTAAATTCTTGAGTACTTGCGTCGTAATAAGAAACTAAGCATTTCTAAAGCTAATATTCTCAACATCGTCCGGAAGTTGTTTCTTTCAATCATGAACAAACATCCTAGGTCATATGCATACACTAGTTGTAATAAAAATCTGTAACAGTCACATATATCCGTGTGGAACTTCTCTCCAAGCTGTAAGGGAACATATCTCAGACTTTTACGATTATTCTCTATTTAAGGCGAAACGTATAAAGGATCGTGTAGCAGACGCAACAAAGCTAAAAGTCTGGCCATTTGTCTTTCAAGTGTCACCTAAGTCCTTGTCGTCAATGTAACTAGAGTGTACAATTCCCACTTGAGGAATGATTATATTTAAAATATTTTAATTTATCCGCTCTTGTATGTAAGACAAAGCCTTGTACCTTGAGAAACACCCCTCAACACGCAATGTACCGATTTCGGGAATAAAGTGGAGAATGGTATCTTTTGCCACTACATTATCTCTGACTACACCTATTTATATATGACCATAATATACTACTACTGAAAAAGTGTAAAGCTGCTTTTTAGAAAGAATGTTACTGATATAACTTTATTAATTAAATGTTTATACATATTTCTCCTTGAAAGTCCTAGTATGTATGTGCTTTTAAACCTCATTTCTTTTAACGGATTAACTCAAAAAGCTACAGGCAAAATCCAAGTAATGTCAAACACGCCTTATTGTAAATAATGAAGTATCGCAAACGCTCTCGTTACGTAATATGGCAGCGTGCTTTATATTTGAGTTTTAGAACAAATTTATTTTTATTTTTTTTATTGTTTGCTGAGAAAATTAATTCGTATTGTAATATTAATTATTGCTTGAGAATTTCAATCTGAAATTTATTATTTTATCCATTATTGCATTACACAATAGTCGCGGGTTCAAATTAGGTGAAAATTGAAAGTAAACAGAGGAAGATAACACAAAAATTCTACTGGTTTTTGTGTTATTTTCTCCTTTTTGTTTGCGTGTTAGATGCGCCACGGCGGTCTCAGATCGGTAACAAAATGCGAAAAATTTATAACATATAAAAAAAATTGCTTATATATATATATAACAAAAATATACTATAAATGAAGTATTATGATTATTAAAAGAAGAAATTTAGTTCTGTAAAAAGACTAAACTCAACTGTAGATGCTTACAGATTATGTCGGTGTGAGAGAAGTGCTGCACTGCTTGAAGGCATATTTAGATATATAAAGTAAATAGCTCGGGACGCAGGTGTCCAATAAAAACAATGTAATTTTGTTATACTATTTTATATACTAGCTATCTACCCTAAATTCCCACGTCTGTAGAAACAAAGCTTACTTAGGCATATAAAAATGTTAGATTCGTAGTTAACTTACTAGATTAGTAGTTAACTTACTAAAAATATGAATAAATGTCAATAAATGTTTAATAATAATAATAATAAGCCCGCAGGGCAGCATGTGGCGAGTTGTTGGGGAGTGTCGACCCCACGGACCTGACACCTCCAGTGGGGAAATGACGCTTATACCTTGCCTCTGGCTTGCCTTTATTGACTGGCAGAGTGGAGCGCAACTGCTATATGCTTGGGAGGGTGGGATTGTGAATCTGCGTAATAGCGGGAAAATCCGCTCACGAGAGCTCTCGTGATAGTGAAACCGGTGCACACCTCTCAACTCCCTCAGCCGACCACACTGATGTTGCACCCAAGGCATTACGCCGCTTTTTGGGGGCCATCTAGTGGGAGACGAGTCATTGTCCGCCAACTATTTAATCTGAGACTGTTGAAAAGGCGGACTCTGTCCATCCAAATTTCATTCCATAGTCCCAGCATAGTGTTCTATACTTTCCATAGTTCGTACTTCTTTCATTCTTTTCTTCTATTAGTCTACTACTATCTCTGGTATATTATATAATATAATATAATTGCTATCTCTAAGGGGCCTCTACATATTGGACCTGTGTCCCCACGGAAGCCTTCGAAAGGACCGGGTTCTTTTGAACCCGACTATTTTTAAGAGATACATAATAATAATAATAATAATAAACATAAACGTGGTATTTGAGTCACTCAACCCGCAACAATTCAAATATGGCCTGAGTGTTCTGAACGCAGTGTATTGCACCAGGTTTTGATTGAAAATTTTATATATATTTTTATAGTATTTTTAGTATTTTTATCCAAAACAACATAGCAATTATTTATCATACATTTATAAGCCATACATATACCAATATAATATGATGAGATATAAAAAGTTAATGTAACATGAAGGTCATAGGTTCAAATTTAAATTTATGATTTTATTTATTTATTCTTATAATAGTACATTCAGTGTGTTACTATGATAGTCTTTCACTTCCAGCTATAACATTATAATATATTCATAATATTTTTAGCTACATATTTTTTTTAGCTTTACTCTTTTTCCCGCGTAGCAGTTTAGTCAGAGAGAACTTCATCTCAAGACACTTGGGTCTACACTTTCCGCCCAAATTTGAGGCATTCCGTGCTGAGGGGCGGACCTCAATGTCGTGCTTTGCTTTATTCACCAGAGCGGCAAAATTAAATTATGATTTTTCCTCCGAGGAAAACAACTCACAACCATTGTGTATACAAGACGCTGTCACACTGAGCTACGATGGTCTCAATACATTAGTTATGCTAGTATACGATTTATTGCTCGCATCTGGGTTATATCTTATAGGGTAAGGTGGTATAGCCGAAGCTATTGAGAGATTACGATAATAGCTTGTAATAAATACTGAAATTATTATAGTTTTTTTGTAGTTGCACGCATAGCCAGAGAGAAAATTGTGTCAAGACACTCCGTTTTCCACGCTCTGTCCAAATTCGGGGTATTGTGTGTTGAGTGGCGTAACTCAACGTCGCGCTTTGTCTTGTCACCAAGAGGGAAGAAATGAAAATAATTTAGATATAACCATTTCATCGAGTTGGAATTGAGCCCACAACCATAGCGTATACAGTCGATCCTGTCCTACTGCGCCATGATGGCCTCAACATTACCTACTTTTTATTGTACACTATTTAATATTCTATCAGTATTCAATAAATAAAATAAATGCTACCTAATGTCTTATATATGATATATAATACCTAATCTATATATATAATAAAAATGTAACTGATTACTGTCTGCACATGGAAGACATATAAAAAAATATAAGGGGCATTTGTCAATATAATAGAACCCAAAACAATGATTTTCTTTTCTGTTTGTTTGTGCACGCAAATCTCAGAAATGGCGTAACCGATTTAAATGTATTTTGACTATTATATTGTGGTAAACTTCGCTTAACATTTAGTGTTTATTTAATTTCAATCGGTTTACAAACTAAAGGATACAACCATTTAAATTATAAATTTAAGCAAAGTTTGTGATTTAAGTGAGATCGCGGGTGGGTGAAAAAACTATATAGTTTAGTCATGTCGAAGGCGAAGCCGTGAGCGGGTCGCTAGTCTATACTAAAACCTAATGTCAAGACAAACCGTTCTCTGCTTGCCGTGTTAAGTGTCTCAACTCTAGCGGTTTGTCTCACCAGAATCCGAAATAAAAAAAAAATCTATATTCATTAAATAAAAAAAACTATTAATAATTTCAATTAATACATAACCAGTAGTTAAAAATATTTTAAGTAAACATCAAACGCTTACAGCTTAGGTGTTATTCATTTTTTATTGTAAATCCAGATATTGTGTGTATAGCAAAGAAAAATTATCGAAATCTCATCATTCCTTCAATGGAGAATCGAACCCACAACCAATAGTGATTGAAATCAGACGATGTTCTACTGCACCACGGTAGAGTGGGTCGGGTTTCATATTTTCTCAAGATAAATCGTGGGTAGTTACGGAACTACAATAACGGTATTGTCATACTATAAAAAAAAAACCAACAAAATTTTAAACACATGTTCTTGTATTGGTTTGTCTTATAAAGACCACTTTATCATACAAAATCTATTTTATGCATAATTATAAGTTTTATAAGAATATAAATAAATGACAATATTGACGGTTCTCATAGTAAATGTATATATAGGTATAGGTAGAATAAAAAATGTAACCAAAATCGACCCACCTAGGGTGGGTGGTCTCCATGGTGGCCTCAAAAAACGGTAACATATAAAACAGCAAGTTTATTGCTTACAACATCTTCAATGTTATAAAATTTGAGTAATTCAATTAAGAAAACGGTCAACTGGGATAAATTCACAAACGATTGGATCAAATGTTACGAGTTTATTAAATAATAAATTTCCCGTTCGAATGATGTTTATTTAAGTGCCTTTACAGGATGAAGCGGTCAAAAATGTACAAATTAAATGCCATTTTGCGAATCACCTTAAACATTTCAAAGAAAAATTTCCAATATTGAGAAATATTTTGTAAGTAACTTCGTACTTATATAATTTTACTATCAATAAAATTGTATAGAAGGGCAAGTAAAGCGGTAAAACAATGACTTAGATATGTTAAAATAATTAAACTTTTACGACTTTTTTGGAGTTTATGTATTTATCGCAGTGCGGCGTTTAGATATAACTTATAGTCTAGTTTCTGCTGAGGTGCTATTTATACAGATAACATATAATTTTTATTTTTTTTACATTTTTTAATGTGTTATTCGCACACTAAGGAAATTGAAAAAGAATTATTTAGAAAACGTATAAAAATTAGAACGCAGCGGGATTTGAACCTGCGCCTCTTCAACGGTTATCAAGAGGCGCGGGTTCAAATCCCGCTGCGTTTAAATTTTTATACGTTTTCTAAATATGTCTTTTTCAGATTACATATAAGTTGGGAGCGATGAGTTGAAGATCGAGCTCAGTAGCGTGTCATTGGAGAGCCCTAGGTCCAGCTGTGGACGAAGATGGGATGATGACTGACAAACTGACATTTTAGACGATTTTTACTATCACACATTACCTAATTACAGTGGAGAAATATCTACGATTCAAATATATAGTTATATATGGGTGTATTTTATTATTCATAACGACAGACAACGTACAGCACAAAGTAATGATGGAGAAAGCCCGAAACTTGTCATGAGATTAATAAGTTCTTCGATTTTCACTTTTATTACACCTTTTGAAATGAAACTATTTTTAACCGGATTATAAATAGTTTCATTTCAAAAGGGTATAATATAATCGTATAATATAATCCGTGGTCACAGGTAGACTACCTGTCTGGACTACTGTAAAGTGTTCGTAACGTCGGGTTCTAAAATGTATTTTCGAATACCAATATCATACGCAATTAATCCGGTTAAAAATAGTTTTATTGTCATGAGGTTCCATGGTCAACATTATGAGAGGATTTTAAGAAATTCCTAAGGGATTGGGATTTCGAAGTTTTGAAAGATAGAGGCTTAGGTAAATAGAAAATAATATGGAAATAAGCCATCGTGTCGTGGTGCAGTGGGACAGAGAATGACTTTACGTGATTGGTTGTGCATTAAATACACGCTCGAGGAAATTTAATATAAATTATTTTATTATCTCCGTTCTAGCAAGACAAAGTGCTGCTTAGAGTGGTCAACTCAACGAGCACTTAACACGCAATGTCACGAATTCAGGCAGAAAGTGAATACACGTAATAGAGTTAACCGTGGCTTTGGATTCCCCACTTACATTAGCTTAAGAAATTGCTTAATAATAAAACAAAAAATGATTAGTCAAAATATATATTACTAATATTAACATTTGATGAGACAATTTTAATGACAAAAACACTTTCGTTTATATTTCCCTCCTATTTATTATATTTCTCCATATACAAATATCTTTCGAATTACGCGGGACTGATGGAGGGGAGGTAACCTATTGGAATTGCATAATTGAATTGTCAATTTTCCAGTAATTTTAATGCCATTACTTATTTCTTAATTATATTTTTGAACCCACACTATCCTTACACAAGCAGATAAACAGTTCCTTTCTATGCCACTATGGCGTTTATCAATATATTTATATAAAACACTTCTGTTACTGAGTGACTGACAGACATCGCACAGATAAAACCACTGGCCGCAGCGAACAAAAATTTGGCATGTAGCTCTCTTGGGGAGTTGGAGAAGCACTATGAAAGTATTTCTTGAAATTCCTACGGGAACGGGAACAAATGAGATTTTACGTTTTGCAGTCGACATTCACGAAACTGCGGGCCACGACAAGTTTAATAATTCATACTAATATTATGAATTCAAAAGTAATATATATTATATAAATCAAATTATCAGGCAGTACACAATGCTCCTACAATATCGCAGCAACGTTCTCTTCATGTTTATTGCTACGAATGGGTTGGCCGTCCCAAGAGTGATGACGTAAGTTTTAATATCTTTGCCATATTAAAAAAAATATTGGATATACATAAAAAATGTTTTTATGTTATTTATGTGCTATTATAAGTTATATTTTATATATTTAGATTTAACATAATGTAATAAAAATACGTTCTCGGTTACAAAGCTTAATTTACTTTTCTATACTTTACGTGATAAGGGGAATAAAGAGCCTGTACGATATAAAGATACGTAGAAACATTTCTGGGAGCTTTCAGTATTTTAGGCAAACTTTTAGTGTTATCACCAATTTCTTTAGAAGTAAAGCGATTTGCAAGATTCTTTCGCGTTAGTAAGCTTAGTTGAGCCCGCTCGGGTTAGACTTCGGGCGATACGGCTTTTCCAGAAACGGATGAAATTTTAAAATATCCACTTAAGATCTAAGCTTGAAGTTAAATTTCTTTTATGGATTTTATATCGCAATATCTATATAAATATTTTTCTCAATTTATTATATATTATGTTTTAAATACTTTATATTTGTTAACAATATTATTAATGTATTAAAAATCATTTACATAAAGTTTTATTATAAGCGGTTTTTTTATATTTTTTTATTTTAATTTTCAGACAAAAAGTCAAATTTAATCGTCCTAATTAAATTAACGAAGCATAATCTTAGATATTTTTTTTGGCAAACCATCTAAAATTTTGTATTTCACCTAAACTCCAGGCTAAAATAAGCTGCCGAAGTAAGATCCTAATTAAAAATACACAACTAACCTGTTAAATCTAAAGGTCATCGCTGAATTTCGCAACTCGACGGTTTCGAACCCAGTAACTTCTTTCAAATGGAAACACAAACACAACATAGTCACTAAGAGTTTTTGCACAATTTTTTTAAACACTACTCTCATTCACTTTATTCCGATACTGACAAAGTTATTTCGTAGAGCCGCCGTAGAGTTTGAACGTAACGTGCGTAGCGCTCGGTGTAGAACAACTGACTGCTACGCGAGTCGACGAAACGCGCAAGTCCAAACTACCGATGGCTTATATACTTGATCTGTGTAAAATTTAAAACTTCGTCACATTCATATGTAAAATGTACTTATTATGATATTTAATGAATATGAATTGTAATTAATTAATAAACAATTAGGTTATTTTATAAAAAAAATATATTATTAAGCTTGAAATGTCTGAAAAATCAATTAAAATTGTATGTTTTCGATAACCATTTGTTTACAAACTTATACCCTACTATACATACCCAAGGGGAAAGGAGAATATATTTATGATTAGAACGTAGGATATATTTATGATTGGAAAAAAGCGTAAAGCTGTAAAAACATCCATGTGGATGTTTTTACAGCTTTACGCTTTTTTCCGCATAGCAGGGCAGTTAGAAAAAACCTAGGTTTTTTGTCAAGACACTCCGTGCTCCACTTTCCTCCTGAATTCCGGAAATTCAGGCTGAAACACTGCACTTTCTGTTTTTAACTAGAGTGTATAAATGAAAATATTTCTAAAATCATCATTCCCCCGAGAGGAAATAGAACCCACAAACAATCGCGTTTACAGTCAGACGCTGCCCCACTGCCTCAAAATGGTCTCAACACAGATATTTTTAGACATATAATTTTTTTTTGATAACTAATATAGTGCTTAATGTTATTGAAAACTATTTGCCCGCAATTACGACCTACTATGAAGTCTTATAAAATAGGAGTATACTTTAAGAATGAAACATACGCGATCTAACAAATAGTGTTATTACTAAAGGAGTACTTTCTCCGTACCTGTTTTTTTATTAATCTACTTATGTATATATATATTATTTAATTAAAATGTATATTTAGCTTTTACTATAACACATACACTATAATATATACTTTTACCTTATACGATATAACTCTTTATGTATGCAATATCTCAAAAAAAATATTTATTAAAAAAGAAGGGACATGATTCACAAACAAAACAAATCGTTTTAAAACTAATTTTTAAAGAACTAGACCCGTTAATATTTTTAAGGGAAAGCTTTTGTAGGGATGAAAAACGGTCCAATTATAAGGCATCCCCGCTTAATTGTCTTTTCTTTGTGGAAAGTTTTACATAAGTTTTTTTTCAGATTGCGACGCTCTCTTGCGACTCTTCTTTGTATTAGATTAGATGTAGAGCAAAAAAATAATGTAACGGAGCTAGCGGAAACCGTAAATTACATTTATTAATACTTATACTTATTTATCCTCAAAGTTGTTGATAGCGAAATTCACAACCCTAATGTATCCAAAATCGTTTATATTCTAAGAAAAAAAGTGCATATAAAATAGAGTAAAAAGTTCAATTAGATTCTTACTTCACTTTAAGAGCTATACAAGAAGTGATGTATTTTTTTACAGCTTCACGCTTTTTTCTGCATAGCAGGCTACTGAGAGCGAAGTGTCTATACTTACCACCCGAAATCGAGACAGTGCGTGTTGAGTGACGGAACACAATGCCGCGCTTAGTCTTAGGTATTAGACAGGAGAAATGAAAATAATTTAAATATAAACATTTCTCGCGTTTATTAAGTATAATTAAATAAATCGTTTATAACATAATTATAGTACTAAATAGTTTT
The DNA here is from genome assembly GCA_038994665.1 of Podotricha telesiphe. Lineage (NCBI taxonomy): Eukaryota > Metazoa > Arthropoda > Insecta > Lepidoptera > Nymphalidae > Podotricha > Podotricha telesiphe. Next base: position 57,497 of record JAOYRR010000556.1, read on the forward strand.
TTAAGTTATATAAATAGAAGAAAATGTATTGTAAAGGAAAATATTTGAGTCTCGAGGCCTCTATTGATAATTAAAAATAAGTGTTGCAGATACTCAAAGTTAATGTTCTAATGAATTGCAGTAAGAATATTTATAACGAAATAAGTTATTTTTTATTTATTTCGTATATTATTTTAGAATTTGTATGAGCCTATATAAAGTTTATTTTATATTAATATCTGGCATTCTCTGAAAATAGAATAACAAATATCACATATTAAACTGGTTTTTTTCAGCGTCAACCAGGTAATAAATTTGGCTGGGCACATTTCAATCTTAGGTGCGTTTCTTTTAGTTTCACGCTATACCGTAGTCAGAGAGTTCAGTGTCAAAATTACTGCGTGTTGGGGTGGGTGAATGCGCTTCTTGTAAGTAATAACACCATGTCAAAAATATTTTTGTTTTAATTTTTGCTATTTGTCGATAAACGAATATAGTGACAAACCACTCTACGCTGTATTAAATAATTGTGCAGTGGGATAGCGTCGGACTGTAAGCCAAATGTAGTAGCGTGTTCTCGATTCACCGGTGATAATTCATTTCTATATGTTACGTCCCAAGGACAAAGCAAGTGCTTAGATCCTCCACCCAATTTCGTAATATCTAGAATTCGGAAGGTAATGGAAATTTGATAAATTAAAAAGAAACGAGAAATGTAAAATATTAATATTAAGCACTTGTTGAGGACTATATTTCCTCATAACTCCTTTGAACTCTTGATTCTAACAACTTTCCTTTTGGCTTAGAGGCTTTAAATGTGAATACTCTCATGAAATAAGCTGCACCATCTAAACGGAAGGGCACAGCATTCTGAGGGTTACCAAGCGTTTACATTGACTTGAATTCATTTGACTAATCTTAGACGATTTTCTTTTAAAAGTGCTTTACAATTAAAAAATATGTAGAATATAAAAATTGAAAATCGTTTATTTATTTCATATTTCTCCAAATTGTTATCGAGGTATGTAAAAAACTCTGCTTATATGTGATAAACTTTTTTTTTCTCTTTGATTCAATAAACAAAATAGTATTGAATATTTTTAAAAATATAAAAAAGACATGTTTAGAAAACGTATAAAATTCTGAAACGCAGCGACGAACCGTGCCTCTTAAAACCGTTCGCGCTCTTTGACCGCTGGGTTGGGCGTCTCTACATCCAGCTACGTAAAACTCTTATACGCTTATTACAACTTATATTTGCTCGTAAGCATCTCCAGAGAGATTTTTAAAATTTCTGCCCCCCAAAGATTATTCTACGAGCAATCGTTTGGCAAGGGAGAATTGGCACTTCATATTAAATATATATTTTTAAACATTTTTTTAACAATTTCCTTATTTTTTATCAATTTCCTTAGAGTGCGAATTACAATTATTATAAATTTAAAAAAATGTTTTAAAAATATATTTTTAAAATATCCCAAATAGATATTGTATATTTTTAAACTATCTAGTCAAAATCTCTCAAACTTAAAAGCTACCTCACCTACCGTACCGTTATGTGCCTCGAGGATCAATCCCTCTATATACTACAAAACTTAATAATATCCTATAAAACTGTATGATTCCTTGAAAATAAATAATGAATAAATAAATCACTTTTCAATTCTCCTGATTCGAGCGTAAAGGGAAGAACGGAGTGTCTTGACACTAGCTCGTTGTTACCTACTCTATGCGGGAAATAGTGTAAGGCTGACAAAAAAAAACATTAGGACATGGCCACCCTTACTACAGTGCAGCAGCTGCCAGTTCCAATTTCGTTGCCATTGCATTTTAAAGACTAAATTTGTGCCTAACAGAGATATTTAAATGTTATAACGGTATAGTGAAAGCAACTTGTACCGCCTATTGATATGTATATTTTCAATATCTTTAAGAGAATTGTGTTTGAAAATGTTAGTGAAAGTCTATTATTAAGATTTCTACTTAAAATGGTTTTTAGTTCGTTTTGTATTGTTATGTCTAATCAAGTTATATCTATACAGAATAGAATAAAAAAATAACTGATTACTGTCCGTTCATGGAAGATATTATATAAGAAAAAAAAATTGTTGGCATTTATAAATGTAATAAATAGAAACCTAATGTAAAAAATAATGTTTTAAATATTTTTTTCCGTTTGTCTGTTTGTTTGTGCGTATATGCAAGATAATCTCAGGAATAGCTGAACCAATATATATGCAATTTTAACTACAGTATTTTGGTAAGCTTCCGCTAAAATTAAGTGTTTAATTTATTTAAATCAGTACTTAAATAAAAAAAAAATTACAAAAAATTTAAGTTAAGTTAGTTATACTAAGTCTAGTACAACAAAAATATCTAAATAATTATGACATAAAACTAAAGGACTTTTATCCGTAACTTCAAAAATACATAAATTACGTAAAAATAAAACAAAAATAAAAAAAAAACGTTATTGCAAATCACCGTCTATTCATAAATTCAAAGGAGTCTATAAGTTTGGTACAATTATCCCTCATACCCTTAGGGCCCGCTTAATTACCAGTCAGCTTGAACAGGCGAATTCCTTTGGGCGCAAACTTTTCTCCGTATAGTATGGAATAGTAATGTTGTAGTATATTTAATATGAAATAGTTGTAGGAGACATTGTTGCCTTTTGTTGTCTGTCTCTTAATCGGTATCAAATTAAATCTTGCCATATATCTAATTATTCTGTCGTTATAAATCATTCGTTTACGAAAAAAACATTTGAATTTCGTAAAATTCACGACTTCACTTATAAACTAAAAAAAAGGAAGCAAACGTTACGACTTTATCGTCGCTTATTATCTAGACTCGCCCAAACTACCTTTGAAAACGTAATTCTAAATTATTTTAGTTAATTTAAAGATTTACCAATTTAAACAGCGAAAATCCGATATGATCTTCAATCATTATTTATTTTGAAGTTATACCTCGATAAAGTTGAGGTTTTACTTCTAGGAAACATGGTAAATGTGGATAAGGTTAGGTTAGAGTTCGTACTTTTGATTTACCATTAAAGTTGGTAAATCTTAAGGGAAATATTGAATTTATCGTAGTTCGGCCCTATACAGTAACATATACATAGACTTAACACTTAATAAAGGAAACTAAACTTGTCAGTCACTTAGATAATGTTGCCAAACTTCCGGCAGGTGTTTAGAACAAAATTAATAACCTATTGGTGAATGAATGGAGGTCTTTAAGGAGCAAACTATGGTCGCTTTACTAAAGTTGAGAATTTGACACTGAATAGAGAATGTATATTTCTAGTTAGTTATACTTTTTTAAACATATTTTATTAAAGAAACGCCTTTCTTTCTAGTTTTAAAATTAATTTTACTTTACGTTTAGGAAATTAAAAAACGTATAAAATTTTATCGCAGCGGGATTCGAACCCGCGCCTCTTTGCAACATTCTCTCTACGGAGACGCTAACAACAAAAGTGAGTTGTAATAAGCGTATAACAATTTCGACGAAGCCGGATACAGAACGCATAGGCTCAGCCATATTCAGGTTAGAGCGCTTGGACGATTTCGAAGAGCATCATCGACATCAATTTCGAACTCCGTTTCGTTCAAATTTTTATACGTTTTCTAAAAATGTTTTATTTTTGTATTTCTTTCTTTCTAGGAGTAGTGTGAAATTAAGCAAATTTTTAAACTATTTAGAAATTTATAAAATTTTAATAATTTAATCGATATGCATTTACTATGTGCTTAGCGTACACTTGTATAAAACAACGCACACTTTGCTAAGGTAACGTACATTTCTCGCATCAGCGGATGTACCTTTTAAAATGGTATTCGTAACTTTAGAACTTCATTGAAGTTATTAAATCATACCAATGCCCAAAGTACTGCCCTTGTATCAATAGACATGAAAAGTATTCAAGTGTCAAGATCTTCTTGCAATTAATAAAAGAGTGAGTTCACAGAGTGAACTTAATATTTAGACTCTCTGTTCTTTAAATGTGTGGCTGAACCCCAAGCTTTATTTTACTAGAACGGGGAAATGCAAATATTTACCCCTGGAGGGGAATCGAACTCATAATCATCACAAGTATCGGTTCCGGTAAATGCACCACGTTGGACTGCAAAGCGTATGACGGTAATAGAGATTGGTTGTGTGTTTGATTCCCACTTAGAAAAATTACAATATTTTAATTATTTTAATCTAGCCACTGGTGAACGCCACGAAAAGCCACTTAACACGCAATGTCTCTCATTCGGACGAAAAGTGGAGAACAAAGTGTCTCGACACTACGATCTCTCTGAATAACTTGCAATGCGGGAGAAAGCGTGAAATACAATACATGAATCTTTAATACAAATTTACTTTACATAATATTTTCTATCAAATTTAACTACTTTTAAGTATAAATTTCTAATAGTTACATAACGAACTTAGTATATGCTTGTTTTGTTTGAATTAAAGTTTTAAGTGTTGAAATTTTGGTTTGAGTCTGTAATAACGACTTTATACTAAATGGAAGCTACTTTATACGTATTGTAAAATATGATATACTAGCAACCCGCACGCGGCTTCGCTGTTTAAACTACATGACTAAACAATTTCATTTTTATGTCTACCCGCGTTCTCACTTAAATGAAAAACTTTGCTTAAAATAAAATTGTGTTTTTAAAATTGATATTGTTGTTTATGATCCGATTGAAATTAAATGAACACTAAATGTTAAGCGAAGTTTACCACAATACAATAGTCAAAATTGCATTTAAATCGGTAAAGCCATTTCTGAGACAAACTTGCACAAAGAAACAGACAAACAGACAAACAGATAAACAGACAAACAGAAAAGAAAATTTAAAATAATTGTTTTCGGTTCTATTATATTGATAAATGCCCTTAATAATACTTTTTTCGTATATCTTCCATGTACAGCGATATATTATCCATTCATTCATTTAAATCATTTCCGCATAGCAGTGTAGTGTGACAGAGAGGACCTAATTTCAAGACACTGTTATTTTTTATTATTTATTTATTTTATATTTATTTAATTTTTTCTTATCTTCCCCCATATTTTCATCCTTATAAATTGTTACACTGAAGTTGTGTATTATTGTAAAAGGGAGATGGAAAATTAATAATTTTATTAAAGTGCAGTTTCACAGTGTACGACTATACGCAAAGGTTATTGGTTATGGGTTTGATTCACACACAGTGGACTTATATTTTATATTTAAATAATTTCCCTTTCTCCGCTCTGGTAATACAAAACGTGGCTTCGAGTTCCACCACTCAACACGCAATATCTCGAATTCAGACAAAAACGTGGAGAACGAAGTGCCCTGGCGCTAGATTATCTCTGCCTACAAGACAAACAAGCGTGAAACTGTAAAAATAAATATTGTATAAAACTATCTTGTAGTAAACCTTGTAAAGTTGACAAGTAGCTTAAAGCTAACAGAATATCCTTATATAAGTGTTTAAGGTTAATTTAAAAAACGAAACTGAATCTAGATTTAAAGAAGCCTCTCTTTTATAGGTATAATATTAAGCCTTTAAACTTTATATTTCTTTACTTTATTAAATAACAATTACACTCGGAGCTTTTACTTAATACTTGATACTTGTACTTGTTGTGATGCAAGTGTACTTGTGTGCGCTAGTAGTCTTACTTATTAGCGCTTAAATATTGCCTGTGCCCACGAAATGTACATTGTTAAGAAAGATGGATAGATAGATAGATAGAAAAACTTTATTCCACACAAAGACAATATAAGGAACAGTACACAAGATTTGATATGTAGTACAAAGGCGGAGTGTGCAAAAATATATATATATATATATATATATATATATATATATATATATATATATAAACTTATTCTATGCTTTTCCAAACTAGATATCACTTACGTAAATAAATAAATAATAATACATAATACAGTAAATGCAACATATTAAACATATTATTATTTAAATATAAATATTGTTTATTATATAATATTAATAAATTTAGGTGTAGTACCCCAAAAACTTGAACGTATCTCATGTAACTATATTTTAATCATAATCCGTATCCATCTTGATTTCCACGCAAATAAATTTGTCCTCTTGTAAGTACTCTCCGGAGAACAATCGGTATGAATTCACCGGTTTCATGACTGTCTAAATTATTGAACGGCAATAAGGAGGTCTAAGACCCATTTGGAGACACATCGTCCGAATACAAATTTAAGATAATTTCTCAATTTTTTAATTATAATTAATTATTTAATTATATAATTCAATGACTTTTCAATTTTTTAAAAAATATATTTTGACTTGTGTTATATTTATTAAATTTCTCTATGTTTTATAGTTCATAAGATGTTTTCTTTCCTTTTTTTTTAATGTAATATTTGTGTACTAATTTAAATCTATGCAGCACAATGTGTTAATTTGTTAAGATTTTATATAATCCATCTTAAAATATGATGCATTTAGTTTTAAGATATAATCTATATTTTGAAATTTGTATTTTATTATAAATATTAACATACAATATAAATCAGTTTAGAAAGTTACTTTAAAAGTATTTCATTTATGTCAAGTTTACATAACCAACTTTCTGATATACAATCCATATTAAATTATATATAAAATAAATATACATTTACTATATAATAAATATATATTATCTAGTAAATGTAATTTATTTGACTTACAATACTGGCAACATTTTACATACTAAATACATAGTTATTAGTCATTATTGATACTATTGTTAATCGAATAGAAATCGAATACAGATACTAGTTAAATTGGAAAGCCACTAACAGAAGTAAATTTCATTATTATTTTTCATTTAATCTTACTCCAGGCAGACAAAGGCAGCGAGTTCAATATCGAACTCAGTGGCGATGCCATGGGTGAGACTTTTACCTAAAATTGAAATAGACAGATTAATTATAATGAATATGATATACTACTATACTATATATACTAATACTAAAAAGGCAATATTTATACAAAATTAACTTTATTTTCATACAAAAAAATTAAAAAATACTTTAAGCGACTTGTTCAAAGCAGCAAAAAACGTTAATTATCTGCCATGTAATATATAATACAAGATATACATACATTGTGATTAATCGCTGGATTGCAGAATGATAAGGGGATGCCTAATCCCGCCCCATTTCACCTAAAATGTGATTTATTTACTTTAAGGGATGTTAAATAGACTTGTTTTGAATTCATTGAATAATTAATGAAATTATTTGGTTCTAATACATTTTTCAATGTTAAGTTATACTGTTTATATAACGTTTGAAAACATCGCTTTTTCATATGTAAGATTCGTTGTTGACTGAATTTATGGGCGTTTATTAGTTTAGTCTTTTCTTTTAAATTGGGTCAATATTCTTGAATAGATAAAATGTTATTTATTTACTAGCGACTCGCTTGCGGCTTCACCTGCGTATACAACACAACTGTAACAAACTATTTGGATTGTTTGCCCGCCCACATTCTCAATTTCACTCGCCCAAAAATGCCTATTGTTTTCATTATTTTTTCCCAGTTGGTACCACCATTTGTTTGTACACTTTTGTATAAACACATTTCTAAGGCAACTCTGCAACGTGTCACGGATCTACTATTAGTTTTTTCCAGACTTCTGAAGCAAATCAAAATATCGGATTTCAATAAACGAGTGGAGCAAAATCAAGTGACTTGTCAAAGGTTAAAGGTTTTCGGTTCGTTCAACGGTCTTCAAGAGGCACGGGTTCAAATCCCGCTGCGTTCAAATTTTTATACGTTTTCTACGTGTCTTTTTCAATTTCCTTAGTATGGGAATAACACTTTAAAAAATGTTAAAAAAAATTATCAAAGGTTATCTCAGTCATTACTGCAAAGTAACAATGATGAACTAAATTAAAATTATATATGTGCTAAGTTTTTTTTCAGCTTCACGCTTTTCCTGGCACAGAGAACTCAGTATCAAGACACTCCGTTTCCACTTTCCAACCAAAAATACATTGCGTGTTTAGTAGCGGGACCCAACGCCGCGCTTAATCTTTGGTACCAGAGCGGAAAAATAAATAAAATCCTCAACCAATCGCGTTTACAGTCAGCCAGTGTCCCACCGCGCTACTATGGTCTGTACTATATACATAATACACGAAATTCTACAGAAAAAAAAATTGTGCTGTCTGTCTGTAATATTAAAACAACTGTTTTTTACTGAATGCATATGTATGTACATACAATACATATCATCATACCAAAATATCATTTCTGTCTTTCTGTCTGTTTGTTTTGGCTTATCTCTGGAAAAGCTGGAACGTTTTTCACAGAACTTTCACTGGTAGTTAGCAAATGAAGTAACATAGGCTACTTGTATTTTAGAATTCCACGAAGACCAAGACGCAGGCACACTAGTATTATATAAAATGTAATATATAATCCACTCTTAACTTCGTCGAAACCGAACTTCATAATATTTTAAGACTATATTCAAGTATACTTTTTTATATTACGTAAAAAAATATTTCAAATGGTAAAAAGCAAGTGTTACATAAAATCAGGAAAGAAATCTAGAGTTGGGGTTCTCCAATGGCCTTATGTTAGGAATTTTATTATGAGCCTAACAGGTTGGTTACGTGCTGGGATTTGACCCTAAAAAGTTCGTTCGAGCGAATGTGCGCAAAATGTATGTAGTAGATATAATTTATATAGTGGATGGATTTCTCTACCATGAAAATAAACGTATAAAAGTTTGAACGCTATTCCAATGGATTCGAACCCGCGCCTCTTGGAGACCGCCCAAGCGCTCTGACCACTAAGCAATGCGTTCTACATCCGCATACATTATTCTCTTGTATGCTAAGTCCTTATTACAGAAATATTTCATTTAGAAATCAAACAGTACTTATCATTAAAATCCCACTTAAACAGGTTTGATAAAAGATATCTCGTTTAGAGGTAAGTCTTCCGTTGCTAACTTAATTTCTGTAATGTAATTTGTGTAGTTTATTTTAAATTGCCATAAACTATATATATATATATATATATATATATATATATATATATATATAGTTATATATATATGTGTGTATCATATTATGGGTTAGAATCTCACTCAGGGATTAAATTATTCTCATTTTGGTGGGGGCTTCGATGAGAACACGGCCTAATGACCCGGTAGTGATGATTTTTTTTATATATTTACAATGGTTGGGGGTTCGAATCTCAATGACATTTAAAATTATTTGTCCGATCTGGTGAACAAGACAATGCGCGGCGTTCAGGAGAGTGGTCGGGTCGGTCGCAAAGTGTAGAACAGAGTGTCTTGACGCTAGGTTCTCTCTGACTGGGTTCCTACCCATGTTGCTATGTGGTAAAAAGCTAAGCTTAAAAATATATTATATAATAATGATTATATTTTGTTTTTAAATTCTTACATAAAATACATTAAATGCTCAAGCCATCAAATACAAGTAAAGTGAAATATTTCAGAGTACAGTTTCTCACGTTGTCAACGACACATCCGACCGTAAAAGGCTTTTACTAATAAAATTAGGCACTATTCCAAATATATTTTCAGTATAACGTAAAGTACATTGATCCTATCTCGATATAAACTATAAACGTGATTCTGTGTACACACGCGACGGTTGTGGGTTTGATTCACACTTGCGGGAAAAAAAATAATATTCAAAAAAACAACAAAATGAATCAATATTTCAAATAACTATACTTGGCGCAGTGGGACATCTGCCTGACTGTAATCGCGTTTTTTTGTGGGTTCAATTCCCATTCGTAGAAATAAGCTACCTATGTTAATTTCGCCACTCTGGTGAACAAGAAGTTTTCTCTGTAAAAAAATACTCATGTCGTAAGTCTAATAGAAAAAAATTTAACTTAAGGGCCCTGTTAATTTATATACAAAGCGTCTTGACTTGGCGGCAAGTGGAAAATGGAGCGGTTTTACACTAGGTTTTGTCTGTCTGCATACATATAAATTTTAAATAAATAAAATAAAAAAAATTGATTTTCCTTTATCATATACCTGCAATACCCTATATTCTAGGATTCAATTGTATCGTAAATATTTTAACACACTGCTTTCACGTCGTCTGTCCTTTTTTATTGTTGACGTGTTGTATTTGCTAAGTAATGTAATGATTGTTTGTTTTTATACTAACGACCCGTTCGCAGCTTTGCCCGCATAATTAATAATAATAGCCCTTTTGTCTTATTACTATATGCTAATTAAATACCAAAGACAAATATGACCACTAAACACATATTATAATTATTCACACACTTAAAAAAAAATTTTTTTAGAAACAGTATAAAAAATTGAACACAGCGGGAATCGAAATTCGCGCCTCTCGGTAAGCGTTATGACCGCTAAGCCGTCCGTTCGACATCCGTCTACGTCAAAATCCTTGATCGGTTTTCAAGAACTGTAGATTTTATACGTCTTCAAAAAATTATTTTCAATATCCTAAGAAAACGACTACTTATTTTAAATGCCAAATTATGATATTGGTCTATTTGAGAAAATCTAGGGTGAAGTTGTTCTATTCTCGACTTAACATTGTTATCTTTCATTCTAAAATGGAACAATATAGGGTATTTATGAATTGTTGTTTTAGATAATAATACGTTGGGCTTAAAAAAGCTTGGCTATCTGAAATATCAAAGTAACTTTTAAACTTTTCAGCTGAAATTTCATAACGTTATAGCAAGTTAAATATATACTGGGTAAATATAAATATAGGGGAAGAACTGACCTGTCTGTTGTTTTATATATATACAATATTTAATCTGGCCTACAACTAAAATTAATATTACTAATATTATTAATGATAGAGAAAATGCCATCCGCGGTGGTGCCATCTCTAATATTAACCAGAAAGGACATAGGAGAGAGAGCCATCTCTCCGTCGAACGTACTATTGAATTGTCCTGTGTTGAGTTTCAATAGTTATATTATTATATGCATGCACCGACATCCATTCGCTAATATTAAAATATTTGAAAACAAAATGGAAAGTAGAAAATATATAATTATTTGCAATTACTTTAATGTTGACATATTGCTGGAGAGCACCTAAAGTGTTCGTTTTTTAAATCTATATAAATCATTTAATTTAATAAATAGTTGCGGCGAACCTATTCGTGTTACAAACAGTTCAGCGACTTGTATCGATAACGTCTTCCGTCACAGTGACGTCGAGGACAAACTCATTATAAATAATTAAAGTTCTGATCATTATAGGTTAAAGTTTTCAGTTTACGGCGATAAAGCCACAGAAAAATTACATGTAGGCCAGTCACTAGCAATAGCTTTAAATTGAATATATTTAACGATAATGTAAAGAGTAAAATATCTAATAAAGACATTTGCATAGAGAATCCAAATCAGTCTTATATTTTATTTACTTTTAAATTAAATTAAACGAATGTTTAAAATTTTCACAAAAAAAATTAAATAATATTTAGTGACTGGGCAAACCGTACTGTAGTAGACTTAAATTATACGAATTATATGGTATGAGGCAGTTTAATCATGAGCTTTTTGAAGTGTGTCAGAATTTCTCCAAGATATTTAAAAAAGCTTGCATAACAAGCAAAAAGCATATATTTAAGAAATAAAATCTAATGTATTTTTAACATTTTTTTAAAGTGTTAATAGCACACTTAGGAAATTGTGTGTTGCGTTGTTTCCTAAATATGTCTTTTTTTAATATAATAGAGCTCAGTAGTTTTGCAGATATATCTCACAAATCACCAGTCTTTTTTACACAAAGAGTTTTAAAAGTTTTTACAACTGCTTCTGGTGTCACATGGGCAAAACTAATTTTTTTATCGGCACGACTAGTATTCTTTTGCAATAACTTAACTGGAACTGACGGAAATGATTTTAACGAGAAAGTTACTTTAGCCGGTATTTCAGCGAAGTTACTTTCCGAAATCTTTACTTATTATCTATTTTCAATTCTATCGGTTTATTAAAAAAAAGTTAAAAAATATTTAATAAAATTTCATTCTCTCCAAACGATTGTTCGCAGAATAATCTTTGGGTAGCAGAAATTTGTAAAAATCTCTCTACACAGATGCTAACAACAAATATAAGTTGTAATAAAGCGTATAAGAATTTCGATGTAGCTGGATGTAGAACGCACGGTCAGAGCGCTTGAACAGTTTTCAAGAGGCGCGGCTTCATATCCTGCTGCGTTCAAATTTTTATACGTTTTCTAAATATGTTTTCCTCAATTTCCTAAGTGTGCAATTAACACTTTAAAAAATGTTTAAAAAAATCTATTATATTATACATCGCACTTCAGTTAGCTTTGATATTTAACAAATGTGTCGACATGGATATTTTCTCCGACCTTATGAAAACCAGCAAATTAGTTCCACTATTTTGAAAATAATGTTTCTAGCAACTGTAGACCTGTATCTGTATTGCTATCACTGAGTAAAATTTAAAACAAAAATTATTCAAACATTATTCTACATATTTTATTTAAATTCTATTAAAAAACATTTAAGTACTTATTACTATTACTTCAAAACTCAATATAAACCTTACAAAATAAGTGAGACACATCATTTGCACCGTGGCCGTTGTGGCACAGTGTGGCATTGTCTGACTACAAACGCAATGGTTGCGGGTTCTATTCTCACTTATAGAATTGATATTTATAACAATTCCCGCTCCTGTTACATAACACGCGACGTTAAGCTCCGCCACTAAACATTTGAGAAATGCAAAGTGGAGAAACGAGTGTTTTATCACTAGCTTGTCCCTTACAACAAAGCGTAAAACTGCAAAGTGTTTGCGATTTTGTACAAAATTAATTTTAAACCCGTTCATTTTCCCTATGAATTTCTTCTCTAGATAGAATATTATATACGAGTAAATTAAGGGCTTCATACTAAATTAGAAAGTGCTATATATTATTCACTAAGCATTACGTGAAATTATCTTTACAAAGTGTACAGAGTTAATTAAGTTCTACTTTTGTGTAGGAAAAACTAATTCTCGTGTGCGTGTTGTTAGGTTAAAGTAGATGTGTTTTGTTATAAAGAAATTTCGTAACTTACGTTTTAAGCCTGTATTCATTTTTATTGGTAAGCTGAAAGTTTCCTCTATATTATATTAGGTTATATTAGGTTTCTACGTAAAAAAACATTTCTAGAAAACGAACGAAACCAAAAATTTCAACTCCAACCTCTTGGACCGCTCGCTACATTTAAATTTTTATACATTTTCTGAAAGTGGTATTCATATCCAAAATGTATGTGAATAACACTTTAAAAATGTTATAACAGATTTCTACAAGTTTTCTGTTTAATATTTAGTAATAACAATTTTGTTTACGAAATATTAAAACACATAGTAACATTTGTATTTAAATCAAAACAAATTTGATTTTCATGCATCGATGTCAGGATTTAAATTGAAAGCTGAATGAGAATCGATTATATCATTTCACAGTAGCCTATCATTATACTGCCAGTGGTCTCCAACGTGGAAGTAACTGGATCAAATCGGAGTTTACTTTTAGATATACTATAAAAAATATTTGTTCCAGTGTCCAATATTAATTATAGCGCAAGATGTAAAATGTGGCCATCGTGGAGCAGTGGGACACTGTAAGCAAGGGTATTGGTTCGATTTCCACTCAGTAAGATTAAACTTACTGTTGAATTCCATCTCCGAATACGCAATGTATCGAAATATGAAGAACTGAGTGTCTAACAGGCACTCCCTTTGCCCACCCTGTGGGAAAAAACGAGGAAAAGCTTCAATTGAATTGATTAATTAATGGCTAACTAATATTATACCTATTTTTATTTACATTAATGATTGAATAATAAGTTTATATAATTCGTCATCGCTCATCGCCGATAACAATGCATTTTTCATATTATACCATTAATGTATTCAGAATAACTTTTATATTGTATTGCATTTTTGACACACTCATAAGTTACACTTCTAAGTTGTTATCAATATTATAATTGTATAAATATTGCCTGTGGTATTACGACTATACTTGTTGGTTATTAATTACTGTCCTATTTGTTTTCTATCTACCCTTTGTTACTTTGAATATCTTTAGTATATACTTCATAAGTATTTGAAATTGTTGGTCAGTCGTATCTAAGATATTGTAGAAATCGGAGTATTAATGTCTTAAATAGTATTTAATACTTTTATTCTGAGCCCCTTTTGAAGAGAAACTCAAATATTGTTTAGCTCACATTGTTTGTGAGTGGGTATTCTCACGGCCTCTGTACTTTTTACGAATAACTTAATGTGTGTATAATCTCCAACATTAAACAAATCAGGGCACTTCTATTTCCGAATTCATCCTATAAAGGTGTATTTTAGTATTAAAAATATTTTTGTAATAAATATTTTTAAATATAAATAATGGTTTTTGAACACGAAACGCAGCCAGTCTACACATTAACGCTAAATAAGTGGACGGACGAGAACAGTGATATGCCACTATTCAACACAAAAAAATCTTTTCCATACATTTTTTTTAATATTTTTTTATAGTGTTATTCGCACACTAAAATACATATTTAGAAAACGTATAAAAATTTGAACGCAGCGGGATTTGAACCCGCGCCTCTTGAAAACTAAAAACAACAAATATAAATTGTAATACGAAGTGGAAGGACGAGAACAGTTATATGCCACTATATAACACTAAGAAAACAATTTCCATACAATAAAAGAATCAAATCAGTAACGTCTAATAGATTTTTTTCATCAAATTCCAATATCAAAGCCTTATAAAATATTTTCCCTAATAACCACGTTTTCCATTCACTTCAATTTGCCCATAAGAAGAAGCATAAAGAAAAGAGATAATGAAGGTTGGTGTTATGAATTTCATCCCTGATTTAGAGTTCTGTAAACAATCACGGCCTTTGGCATAGATAGGAATATATTGTGATTTCTACGACTATTTTGTACATATATTATTTTGGTGCAAGTTACAAGATGAGGCCGTCGCGGCGCAGTAGGGCTGTTTTACTGTAAATTCGATTGGTTGTGGGTTCGATCATCACTCCCAAAACTAATTATAATCCAATTATCCTCATTTTCTCCGTCTGATAAGACAAAGGGCGGCGTTGAGTTCCGGCACTCATCACACAAAATCTCGGGCGGAAAATAGGGAATGTAGTGTCTTGATATTATGTTCTATTTGAATATTCTTCTATGCAGGAAACTGATTTAAGTTTGAAATTAGGATATATTGATATAAGGTTAGTTCTAGGCTTAAATTCCAGGAATTATAAATTTAAGATTTTTTTTTATTAATGATCTTCAGTCTAAATAATAATACTATTTATTAGAAAAAATAAATATATAGTACTAGTTTTACAACAGTTGAGTTTATAGCTTAATTTTTCAAACCACGTACCAAATTTTGTAAAGTGTAAGTGTATTAAACTCAAACTTCAAGTCAAACTATTCACTTATTTTTGCTTTTTTAAAGTCTTCTTAGCCAAATTGGTAGTATGACTTTAGAGTGCAGTAACAATACCCGCCCAACATATAAGCCGAAAGCATAATTCATAATATATTCAGTATACCAATCAAGTCATTAATTTTTTCCATTTTACAATGTAGAATGCTAGAATTAAAATTTTCCACAGGCTCTAAAAGTGGTGAAAATATGTAAGATATAACCTATTTAAATATTTTAAACAATATTTACATTCTTCTAGTAAGATTTAAATCTACATCTATCATACGCTCTTAGGGAAGTTCTAATACCAAGATCTTATATAAAGTTAAGTCTCAATCAAGACTAATTCAAAAGATAAAAAGAATGATGTAATAAGCGTACAAGAATTTCGATGTAGCCGGATGTAGAAAGCATGGCTTAGCGGTCAGAGTGCTTAGACGGTTTGCAAGAGGCGCGGTTTCGAATCTCGCTGGGTTCAATTATTATTACGTTTTCTAAAAATGTTTTTCAAGTGTGTCAATAACCCTTTATAAAGTGTTAAAAATGAACTGATAATAGTTCTAGACTGGTTCTTTTAGTAGTAATTGTAAGAGAGATTTCGTGATTATATACCCCCTTTCTCTTACTTGTACAATTTAAACTAACGTAATGTCGAAGTAAGTTTATTTATTTAATTACCATATATCCTACTAATATTATAAACGCGAAAGTTTGTAAGGATGTTTGTTATTCTTTCACGTAAAAACTACAGAATGGATTTTAATGAAATTTTACAATAGTATACTATAGCGTATACATCAGAATAACACATAGACTACAAGTTATAAAGACATTGTGTGAATTGACCAAAATATCAAGTAAGTATCTTATGTTCAAGCCATTAAAGCCAAAATAGTGAACCATTGTAGTCAATAAATTAATATTATGGTATATATATATGCTAAATGCATATGTATACACACCACATATACCAGAATATTTTTTTTGCTATTTTTGTGTCTGTCAGTCTGTTTGTTCAGGCTAATCTCTAGAACAGCTACACCGATTTTGATGGGGCTATCACTGGCAAATAGCTGATATAAGATCTCCACGCGGACAAAGTCGCGGGCACAGCTAGTTATCCATAAATGTAGTTTTGATTATCACCCTGGCTACACTGCTATGTGGGAAAAAACGAGAAACTTTAGTTTTCCAGTATGAAACAGTAAAGTAATAATATAAATTCTTTACAAAAATAATATCGTATAATATTATATCTCGTAAAACCATGCGTTTGACTCTTTTTGATTTAGAAATAAAGAATTTCTGTAAATTCGCTCGCCTACTTAAGCCTATTCTGGCATTAGTACAAATCACTAGCCTCGGCACTCTCTTGCAACCTATTTACCCACTTGGCAAAAGATACACTTCTCTATATTTGAAATACTTAAGTAAAGTAAAAAAACTTTTTTTGCATATTATATATTATAATAATATTATAAGAAGGAACTAACTCCTTACTACTCTATATAAATACTTCGTTATTCTAGTACTTACGTTCAAAATGTTAGTGATTACACTAAATGTACTAAATAGTAAAAATTTGAATGGTCCATAGAAATGTTTCTTCCTGTGAGAAATTGTATGCATTGCCTTCGAGAACGTATATAAAACACCAACAAATTTAATTTATTTATTAAATATCTAATTTGTTTTAAATGTTCTACATATTTCGGTATATGTGAAGAAAATTTATTGGTACAAATCTATGTAAATTTATAATTCATAGGCTTTTTTTTATAACCGCATGACATAGATCACATAACACAAAAATATAATTGTAAAATTTTATTTAAATAACACAAAAAACTATTTATTGGTATATAAAATCGTTTTTAATAAACTAGAGAAATTGTAGTTTTTTTGCAAAAACCTATTCAGCAGCTGTCTGTACACGAAACTTAAAACCTATCCAGTTGTCTGTACACGAAACTAAAAATATATTTACTTCATATATATCTTCAAATAATACAAAAATATATTACAAAATCAATACATTTGGACCACTCGCAATATCATCGGCGCGGAAGTGCCTCCTGGCTTTATTTCCGACACGCCATAAAAAGGTCGCGATGCCAAGAGGCTGGTTTTGTACGTACCGTTGTTTACTGTGCAGATATTTCCCACACAGAAATGTATGTATGGTTCATCCAATTTATACTTTAAACTGAAGACATAGAGATGATTTCAAGATATTTTTTACCAATGTGGAGGAGTATGTAAGGTAAGGTAAAGCTGTAATATAATTGAATGAACTGGTATTAAATAGATACTACATTGTATATGGTAATACTTCTACCAGTAAAAAAAATATGTATAACGAAATTGTCTCATAATGTCCTTTTGTATATAAAGTAAGACTTTTATTGGAAGTTATTTTACATGTTGATTCAATTTCACTTTATACGTGTTTTTTTGTATTTAAAATGCATAATTTTTGGCAATTTCACCGCTATTTGTATTAAAAAAAGAAATATAGTCAGGTATATATAGGTATAAGTCGCGTATTAATACTATTTTATCTATTTTTTTGTTGAGCTGCTCGCAGCTAAGTCTCCCCGTTTCTACTTTGCCTCTTTCCAGAGATTTTGTAATTGTAAATTAGGTAATGGAAACTTTAACGGTGTTTCGTTTTACCAGACTGTACCAGAATATATTATGTTCCCCTGGGTGGAAAATGAACATATCGCGAAGACACTACGCCCATTGAGCTATGATCACTAGACTAGACACTAGACACGAGAAAGCGTGCCAAATCAATTTCAAGGAGGAAACTGGCAGCTGCCTAGTGCAATATTATACGGACCATTTTGAGCCACCTTTGAATGCTCATAAGTCAAATTATATTAAACATATAAACATTACACACAGTTTGTGTATTAAAACCTGTTAGTTTCTACTACTAGATTTCAAAATTTCATAAATAAACGCTTAGTAGGTGTTGAAATATTGACATTCAAAAGTTAGATTTTATCCACTGACTGACAGATTCTGACATACGCGACTTTATTTCGAAGTTTTTCCAAGGAACAGGCAAATGCTTCAATAGGGAATTGAAAATTTCAGCCTTATCGTTTACACTACTTCTCTGCATCTATTACAGTCTATTCCTTTTAACTTGCAGCAAGCAATCAAACTCACTACCATAATGTTGCACTAAATATAATAAATTTGCTTCTATCATTTATATTTATGTTCTCAAATAGTTTTAATGGAAAAATGAGTAAAATCCACGTTACGGCTTCGTACCTATAATTATTTAGCTGGTTCAGTTAAAAGCTAAATGCAAATACAATTTTTTTTATATATATATATGTACGAGTCATATAATCTTAGTCACATAACAAAACTGAAAACTAGTATTCTATCTGTATATTGCAATATACATAAAAAAATTCTAACCATTCATCTAAAATTAAGTTACAGGAGAATTCGTGATTTATTTTTAGGAAGTCCAATTTTGTACGATAGGTAGATGATGGGATGATGTTGACGATAGATTGGTGGTAATGCCATCATCTTACATTACGTTACCATACCACCAGTATGGTCATCGAACTAGGACATTTTCCGTACTTTAAAACAAAATTAAACCTAAACAAAGTAAAATGGGAAAGATGGGTAGCGGAAAGTAGAAGGTTAGAATTGCTGATAGTTTTCTACTTCGTGTGTACACTTTTAAAAGTTTTAAAAATTCTGTATCATTCCAAAAAATAGATATGAGTTGCGATTGATTTTATTGGTAAAATCCTCAGTTATTTCTTTCTATGCTGCTTTAATTTAGATTAGATGATAATTAGGAAATGCTGTTAAATTAAGATAAGATAGGTATCCAATATCCAATATAGGTATAAAAGTTTAAGAATGTAGAAGAAAGCCCATTACTTTTGTTATTAAAACATAACCTTATTGGATTCTACCTAGATGGGAAGGCACTAGATAGTTCTATAATTAAAAGTCAGCTTCACGCGTTTTCCCGCATAGCAGGATAGTCAGAGAGAACATAGTGTCAATACGCCCTGAACCCCACTTACCATCCAAAGTGAAAATTTTGCGCGTTGAGTGGTGGAACTCAACACCACATTTTATCTTACATCCTAGAGCAGAGAAAGGAAAATCTTAATCTTAGCTGAACTTAGTACCCGTTTATATCTCAATTATTTTGTCGACAAACCTGACTGTCATATTCATATTTGTGTTTTAGATGGGTTTTATGCCATACACAACTCTAATAATGTTAGTAAGTCTTAGTACATTATTTTCATTTTGACATATTAAAGTATATTGTAAAAAGGAAAGCCTACATCAGCTTTTTCAGTACAAGGGATTCCCGTGACCTAACATTACCTCATTTTATTACACGTCACGCAGATAATTAGAAAGGTAGGTTTATTCTAGAATGGTATAATTGAAATATATTATCATTTTAATTATTTATTTGCCTTAAATATTGCCCAAAGTAGTAGGGATACTATATACTGAAAACTTATTTCGTTCTCTGTATACATTTGATTTCATTTTCTTAATTTTTTTTCAGAGGTACATCCTTTCTTGCATCTCTATGCGTACGTAATATGTTAACAGAAGAAAAAGAAAAAACAGAACAGAAGAAAGAAGAGAAAGTAGTACTCTTCTTTCTCCTAATTTTCAGACATTGTGTATTGAGTGACGTAACTCCACGCCGCTTTATCGCTCCAGAATTCGTGAATGCAAATAAAACGACATATATCATTAATGAAAAAAGAATTGCTGTATTGTAAAATACATGTTTAAGGTAAGTCATATAATTTATTAATAAGGAATAAATACTGAATATTAAATATATATATAAATAGCTGTTCTTAAGATAATTTATATGAATACTAAAAATGATATCAAAAGCATTTCCGTTAGTTTGAGAAAACTACACTACTTAAAATTGTTGATTCAGATGGATGTAACAATCTTTTAAAGCCGCTGAAACGCCCACTGAGAAATGGCTGCTCGAAAAAGAAATATCGAATCCCTCGAAAAACTTGAAAACTAAGTTATGGCAATAGTAAGTAAAATTTTATTATACCTAAAATATGATATATGATTAAACTAAAATATACCACCCCAACATTGTCAGAACAAAAACGAGTGTTATATCAAATATTGTAAAAAATAAAAATCAGGGAATTGTGGACTTTTCTTGCTAGCCACCCCTTAGAGGTCTGCAAGAAAATTTTTGGTATACCCGCCACATTGGTTTGCAATGGTCATACTTCGTGGTCACATTCATTCCATTCTAAAATAACCACTTAATGTAGAAGCCCAGGAAGAATAACCTATTTATTTGTAACGTCAGAAAAACAGCGCACACTATATAGGCAATGTAAGCTATTAGTATGGGATGAAAGTACTATAGCACTAAATAGAATGCTCCGGGATTTGCGTAACAGTACCAATATTAAGGGAGGGGTGGTTGTTTTACTGGCTAGTTTTTTTAACCAAACGTTACCAGTGGATTAGAAGTGTAGACCTGCAGGTGAAATCAACGCATGTCTCAAGTCGTCTCTATGGTACAAGGTAACAAAGTTCAGTTTCTTAATAAATATGAGACAGACAGAGTTACTTTCACGTTTACAATATTAGTATGGATTATAATTTAAGCATAATTGAAGCCTATTTTAGATTGCCTCTACGATTCGTATCGAATATGAAAATGATATCATAAACAAGACCCATGTTACAATGCAGTTGATTTATTAAAGCAAATTGCGGCGATATACGGCGGAAGTGACGTCATTACCCTCTATCGCTCCGACCGCACGTTGTTAAGAGGATCTACAAATTGGTGTAGAATATAAAATATATTTTATCGTTATGTCAGCTTAAGTATAGGCTGAAAGCAAATTGAAAAAGGGCAGTTTTGTAATAAAAGACAATTACAATGAGATATACGTAGCACTGAGGGACAGCAACTGACGGTGAATGTAATGGTTCAGCCGCCACTCGGGGGAACGATTATCGATTAATTATTTTAATTTCTTGTAAAATAAAAATTCTTTACAAATCATATCACAGCGTTGAGTTTCGCCTTGTGAATGCGAAAAATGGATAAAAAATCAAAAAGCCTTTTAAAATTTTGTTACCGTATCCATCTAACTTTGCTCTACGTCAACGTATGCGGCTTCCGCAACTCTATTACATGATATTACTGGACCTCTCGTGAAGGTAAAGTGGACTTTATTTGCGCAAAAACGAAAATAAAATATGTTATGGTTAAATTTGTTAAATTAACCTTTCAGACAAACAAAAAAATTCTTAGAAAAAGTTTAATAGTTAGAAAACGTAAAATAGCGCATTTGTTATATTTGAGTTTTATATTCATACAGCTTCTATATACAGTTAGTTACAGAAAACTTAGTGTTAAAACTCACTATAAAAAAAATTAAATATGTATAAAACACAGGATTCACACTCGCGCCTCTTGGAAACCATCCAAGTCTATTTTTTAACTCTGATTAAACAACGCCCAGTAAGCACTGTTCCAGTACTTTGTACTTAGCACGAAGAGAATCTAAATGAGGGCAAAGTCACGAGCGAAGTGATTTGTCACCAAGTCGTCTTTGTATACCTGAAATATTGTGAGAGATATGAATTGTATATCAATCCATTCCCATCCCATTCACATCCATCCATTGTAAGGTGGAGAACGGAGTGTTTTGACACTAGGTTCTCTTCCCCTGCTATACGGGAAAAATTGTGGCACTGCAAAAATGTATAAAATATAGAAAGGCAAAACGGTGAGTACGCTCTGTGCTTTTTTTACAATGATTTGAGATTACAATCGTGTCGATGGAATCGAACATCTATTGAGCTATTTTTTTTTATATTTTTTTAAAGTGTTATTCACACACTTAGGAACTTGAACGCATGACTTAGAGGTCAAATCGCTTGAACGATTTTCAAGAGGCGCGGGTTCAAATTTCTATACGTTTTCTAAATATAGTTTTATCTACTGAGCTATATTGGTGTCGATAAAATACAAAAATTTAGTATTTTGTATAGAAATTTTAAAAATAAAATTTTGTGTATTCAGTTTCAGCTTTGTTTTATGACTATGATACACTGGTATTATATACAAAAAATACTCGTACAATAAATTTCTATTTGCATTTAGCTTTTAGCTGAACCTGCTCTGCTAAATCATTCTATGTATTAAGCCGTAACGTGGATTTTACGCAGTTTTCCATTTAAACTATTTGAGAATATAAATCATATAAGCAAATTTATTATATTTAGTATATTGGGACCGTATGTAAGCTCGATGGTTGTGGGTTCGATTCCCGCTCGGGGGAATGATTATATTTAAAATATTTTCATTACTCCGTTCTAGCAAGAATACAAAGCCGTGGCATTGAGTAATGCCTGTGGTTGTGTGTGAGTGATCGAGTGTCTTAACACTTCTCTCTGACTACTCATGAAACCATAAAAATATGCATACATAAAAATGTTAAAAAAAAATACTAATATTTAATTGATATAAAAAATATATTGCCGAAATTGATATTAGACCAATAATAACTGAAACCAAGATATTAATTTACTGTAAGTGCAGTAATTAAGCAAATTAACTTTTGAAACAAAAGTTCTAATAAAATAACTACCATAGAATGAGATACAGATGTGAAAACTAATAGAAATGGTATCTGTTACTGAGTTAATGGCGGATAATGCAAAGCTTATACTAGTAGTATAAGCTCATTGCCGTACGGCCAAATGTTACTTATGCTTTTGTGTGTTTTATTCCCCAATTGAAGAATAATTTAATTATTGAAAAAAAAAAACAAAGTTTGAACGCAGTTGGAGTGAAACCCGCGCCTCTTCGAAACCGTTAAAAATATTATACGTTTGCTAAATATGTGTTTTTCAATTTCCTAAGTGTGCGAATAACACTTTTTTGTTTTTTAAATTAATTATTTTTCTTTTCACTTTCCACACATTTAGAAAAAATATTTAAAGTAGATTCTTGGAAAGCGGGTGGATTAAAAAAATAATAATCAAGTGAATTTAAAGCATGCTTAATACAGACTTCTTCGATATCACTTGCGTCTCTCTATCAGAGATATCCAAGACTGTCCGTAAATTTCATTTAATTTCGGACATGGGCTGAGTGGAAATGAGAATTGAGTCAAAAATATCCGAAACCGATATATTATCGATCCTAAATCCGATCTCCGCTCTCTATCAATACAATTGTAATGCTCAATTAAAAAATAAAACTTTGTTATACAAGCGTTCGGATATAGCATCTCTACAGTCTACGTCCTCATCTAACTAGAATATCACTGTCAGCGACGGGGATCAAATCAATCGGTAATGATTCTTTGCTCTAAAACGACAGATTTATTACGATCGTAAAATGTAACAATGGAGATTTACACTTTATTACAAAACGGTCTGTTACTACAGTAACGTATGATATTATTACATTACTATATCTATGACCATTTCTATGACAATTTCTATGACTATTTCTATGACTATTTCTATGACTATTTCTATGACTATTTCTATGACTATTTCTATGACTATTTCTATGACTATTTCTATGAATATTTCTATGACTATTTCTATGACTATTTCTATGAATATTTCTATGACTAATTCTATAAATATTTCTATGAATTGAGTTATTTAATGAATGATTGTTTTCTGTCTGGGTTGTTAGCAAAACAAAATATTTTATACAATGGCGATTTTTTTTACTGTCACTGATAATAAGGCAGTCGCAGGTTGCGATATTTAAGCGACGTCTTAATGAGTAATCTTAAGCAATACGTATAATTTGGCTTTCAATGTATATTTTGTGTATGTATGTATGTTTATATGTGTATTTGTAATTCTATGTAAGTATATTTGTCAGCTAATGTGAACTTATTTATATTTAATTAATTATGATACTTTATGCACCTCTCTGCATTCTCTTGTGGTATGTCGTTTAGTTATTGCTTGTCACTGAGACACTGCTTTTAGTAATAAAGCAGCCATTTCACATTTAATTTAAATGTAACTGTGGTATTTAGTCTAAATTGTTATTTCCTGTGCAATAACATGTTATTATTATTATTATTATTTCTGAATGAATAAATAAATGATATAATTTAGGCATAGGTGAAGTTATAGTGGCGCAGTGGGACAGCGCTTAACTGTAAGCGTGATTGATTAGGTGATGGATCAAACTCGGCGCAATGATTGTACAAAATGTATATAATAATAATAAAACAATTTTTTGCACAAAAATAAAAGCCGGATTAAGAATTTGCGTGCAACAGATTGGTCAAACGGCATTTGTCAATGAAAGTGATTTCTACAGGCAAACTGACTGACTGACTTAGTTGAAAGTAAACTTATAAAGAATGACCTTAAATAATGTTACTTAATATACTTAAATCTTCAACAGTTTGAAGAAGATAACTTTCAAAAGTGATAACATGTTAAAACATTAATAAATTAATATCTTAAGTGTGTAATGAAAAATTCAAATGACAAAAATGATAAATTACGAGGATACAAGTTCATCCATCGTGTAAAACTTTTAGCAATTAGACGAAACTCTCTGGGGTCCCTGGAGTTATATTAAAAAACATCAAGAGCTTTACTGGGTCATAAAAATAAAACTATCAACAATATAAATACTTCGTACTTCAAATAACATTATAACTACTAACTAATCTTATTTGACTGTTTTTTTTTCACCTTAGAAATTAAGCAATGAATTAAAAAAAATCGTAATAATGTGTTTATACGTTTTCCAAATATGTTTTTCAATTTCCTAAGTGTATAAAGAAAAAACAAAAAAACACACACTTTTAACACTTCACTACACTATTAACACTTTAAAAATAAAATTTAACTTTTTAAATATAATAATTTTCCAGAGCGGGAATCGAACTCACTACCAATCACGATTGCTGCTGTTCTACTGCGCCACTTTGGCCTCTATAGTAGCTTTTCAAATTCAAAATATCCGTTACTTGAATAGATTTTTGCAAGCACTTTTAAATCGTCGAATGAACATACAACTTTTTTAAAAGACAAATCAGTACTTCTTTTAACAACTCACTTAAAATCATTTTACTAATATACCTACTGATAAAAGACATATTTATAAAACTATAAAAAATTGAACGCAGCGGAATTTTAACTCGCGCCTCTTGAAACCCGTTCAAGCGCTCTGACCGCTAAGCCATGCATTCTACATCCAGCTACGTTGAAATTCTTATACGCTTATTACAACTTATATTTGTTGTACGCATCTCTGTAGAAAGATTTATACAAATTTCTGCTGCTGAGATAATTCTACGAAAAATATTTAATTTATGTAAAATACCGAGAATTTTCTATATATTCTTATCGAAAATGTATAAATTATACTACTATACTATTATATAATAACTATTATATAAATAAAAAACTTAAAAAGGTTAACCTTTTTTATTTATCATGAGGAAATTGGGGACTCGGGCGTGGTTATGTGGGACTCCGGCTGTAAGCCGTCCATATACTCAATAAAACCTCACGGTGCTCCAACTCGACCGCTACTGGCCGGGGCCCCTAGGACTACCAATCTTCCGTGGATCCCGGCGGGAAAAACTTTAACCTAATCTAACCTAGAATAAATTAAAAAACTAATTTTGCTAATAAATTATTCAAATCTACAGTTAGCCACTGCCACATTATTAGGTGAAATTACTTTGGACAAACGTTATTTTAGTCCAAATAATATATTATTGAAAGCCTTAAAACCTTTTTACTATTTTGCTTTTCTATACCATTTCATTCATTTCATTTCATCATACCTGCATTTCAAGAAAGTCTAGTAACATCACTAAAACATACAGATATTATTATTATATTCATTGTTTACAAGAACAAAATTATTTTTTTTTATATTAAAAAAATATAATTAAATAATAAAGCTAAGATCGATTACTTAAAATGCTGATTTTCAAAGCATCCATTTATTAGGCCGGTAGGTAGTAGTAGAAAATTGTTAGCCCAGTTTCAAACGAAACCGCATCACATGGAGATAAATTCATGAAGGTGACCTAACTCAAAACATCTGTAACTAAAGTTACCAAGAACGACAATATATAAAAAAAATCCACTATGGTAAAATTAAATGCGGGGGTCTAGCTACAGGGACAGATATATCAACAAACGCAAAAAAAGTATTTAAAAAAAAGGACGAAAGTTAGTTATGGAAATGCCTATGTCCTTAGTTTTTCTTGCATACACCAAATATATAAAATCTAAGCAAAATTTTAATAACATTTCATATCAAGACAAACTCCGTGCAAAATTTGAGACAAACATCGTATGGACAGTGAAAAATGAAGGCTAAATAAATATTAATATAAGACTAGCAAAAACGATATAGTTACAGCATCGAAAACCTCCAAGTACCGATAAAAGAATGAACATAATAAACGTTAAAATAGATTCATGAATTATTGAATAACGGACGAGCGTTATAAATCTTGGAACAGAGTTTGTATGAAGAAATGTTATATGCGCAAGTTGACAAATTTGTATCTGATTATATAAAAAAAAAATTGTTTTCACTTATTAAGTTACATTTTTAAAGTTTCCTTTACTATATTATAACGATAATAAGAAGATCTTTCAGTTTCGCAATTACTACACATTTTGAAATGAAACTATTTTAGAATTTAAAATATATTTCAGAAATAAACCCGATATCGAATACCAAATATATACACGATTATATAACGAAAATGTTTTACTTGTAAAAGACCGCTAAGCCATACGTTATACATCCATCTACGTCGAAATTCTTTGGGTAGCAGAAATTTGTAAAAATCTCTCTATAGAGATGCTAACAACAATTATAAGTTGTAATAAGCGTATAATAATTTCGACGTAGCCGGATGTAGAACGCATGGCTTAGCTATCAGAGCGCTTGAACCGTTTTCAAGAGGCGTGGGTTCAGATCCCGCTGTGTTCAAATTTTTATACGTTTTCTAAATTTGTTTTTTCAATTACCTAAATGTGCTATTATCACTTTTAAAAAAAATGTTAATGTTTTACTTGTTTGACGTTTACAACTGTATGGCATATGGACTGTTTAATAGATGAGATTTAAGTAATAATAGACATATTATAATATGGATAGTATATCAAATATTTCGTTATGTGTTTCGTTTTTTGCATATTATGTTTGTCGTTTGCCGTTCTAGAGTTTAGCCAGAAAAAAACAGACAGTAAAAAAAAGACAATGCAATTTTTATTAATTTATATAGATAAATTAAAACGTATATTTAAAGTAATTGCCATTTCTAACATCCACTGTTCTTTGTAAGGGGTATAAATCAAGTCAGTTATCCATGCATGTATCGTTATTTTATTTATCGATAATGTAACGTACACATTTTCTTATAGTATATTTGGCTGTGAACGCGGGTTGGTCGAGGATTCGATTCTCACAAATGACTTTAATTACTTTAATTGTAACATGCGGTGCCATCAATATAATAAACATTCAAATCTAGTCGCTATATGCAATAGAAGGCTCAGAAAAAAATAACTAAGAAGGCTATCGAATTATCCCCCAACCGTGACATTGAGATCCACTTTTTAGCGAAAGAGAAATGCTTTTACAGGGTGTATCAAAAGAAAGTTTATATTGATCAATTCTCGATAAGAGTGCGTGCAAGAGTTTTATAATAACGGTGATTCGGTGACTGTAGCGCATAGAATATTCTGCAGTATTCCAAGTTTTCGTTCACTTAAATGATGCGCCAAGAAGACCTCTTATTCGAAAATAAGTAAAAAAGTTTGAAGAGACCGGTACAACGCTGGAAATACTTTCAATTCCGAAACGCGTAACTGCTTTAAATGTGTAGAGATCATTATTACACCGCATTTTGCACAAAGACCTAAAACAGAGTTTACAGTGGTATGTGGAGATATTAGACGACTTTTTGGTGTCTGAATTGCAAATCTTTCCTGGTTATAACTTAACAATATGGATTCCTACAGTCCTATTTAACCCCTATGGTTTAAGCCAATAAACCAATATCCCTGGAGCATTTGAAAGAAAATATCCGTCACGAAATGACTGCCGCTATCACTGAGTCCACCTGCCGCTAAGTCATAAATAATTTTATGAGTGCTGCGAACGCGGGGGTCTACAGAATTTCTTAAATTATGTAATAATCAATAAACATTTTTTTCAGTTTACATGTAAAGTGTCCAGAGTGAGCCTAAATTGCAGATCACGTTCAATTTTCCATACTTCCTAAAAATTACAAACGCATCCATTTCCATAAATAGATATAGCCAAATTTTTAAATGGAAGTTGAAATTTGACCAGTAGGTTCCTTGGCAAGTGTCGGGGAACACCAAGAAAAGTTTTGTACAAATTCCTACGGGAACAGGTAAAAATTAGGTCATATATTTTATAATCCACGCCAACGAAGTTTTAGGCTTCAACTCGTAGAGTATTAAGGCTATAATAATTAATTATTTTGTAGGCTCACAATTTCATGCTTGCCTGAATGGCTGGAGACGTTAACCCTTTAAGCAAACGGAAGCAGGTGTACCCTGAAATATTGTCACGACAAGCCTTCTTTATTTGTTTCATGTTCACGAGACTCTACGACACGACAGAATAGAATTTATAATTTACTAACAAGTACATTCCATAATTTATATATTTTTTAATGTAATAGTTTTTTTTATTAATCGTATATATTTTGATATTCGAAGTTTGACATGGTCTTCTTGTGACAGCAGACTCATAGTCATGAAGTAAGGTCACTTGAGCAAACTTTAACGTCGCCATTTTAGAGGATATTACCATTTTTTATATCTAAAATACTTAAATATCTGGTCCAATTTAGTCAAACACCATTCTCAAATATTAATCACAAATCGAAAATCATGATGAAAACAGATACTTTGGATTGAAGGAGACAACAATGCGATAACTTGCAAACAATTTGCAATAGTTAGGCACACTGTTGTTTTGAACTAACGGAGTTTTGGTGAAATTCACTGGTACCGATCAACGTCTAACTTCCCCCGAAGTGACGAATACTGCTTAATAGGCTACAAATAGCGGTAAATTCACCAATTTCTTTAGTTATGGACACAGAGAGGAAACAGTTAGATCTCGATTGTTGTGAATTTGATGCTTATTTGAGAAAATGCTCCTGTTATTACTTTTAAGAGTCTGCGGAGTTTTCTTCAAATGTGGCGTTGGCTTTTTTTTTGTGACGCTAGGAAATGCCTTCGCGCAGACCGTTGGGTTCCGCTAACACATAATCTGACAATGGACAGAAATTAAATTAGATAGTGTGTCAATACTATTTTTACTGTATAATATGCATTAAAGCTGGAGATGAATTAAGTTAAATAACAAAATCAGAGAGAACCTAGTGTCAAGATACTCCGTTCTTCACTTTTTGACCTCAATTAAGACATTGCATGTTGAGTGGCGGAACTCAACGTGGCTCTTTGTATTAGGTAACAGAGCGGAGAAATGAAAATATTTAAAATATAATTACACTTCGGAGTGAGAATCGAACCTACAACCATGCTTTCCCACTGCTACACGATGGCCTGATATTATTAGTATATTTAACGTTACTTAAAAAGTACTGTAAATTTAACGCTGTCGAATTTGAACTTTTGATAGTCACCAAATACGGAATGCTGGAGAAAATTATTTAACATTTTCCCAATTGCAATTTTTAGCGAATACTATAGTGCTTCGTCAGACATGTGCCAATTAAGTCACAATGGCTCCAGGTTATATCTTCGTTATATTATATATACATAATACAATATTAACTTCAGTTACGAACATTAACTTATAGCCTTAGGCCATATTAGAAAGCTACGTAATTCTAATAATATTTACAAGTACAAGCTTAGAGCTACACTAAATGGATTCATTAGGCCTTACATCAGCGTATAAAACAGACAGTTACCATGATGAAAGTCCCAAATAAGAATTTTACAAAAATAATCAAAGTAAAGGAAAATTCAGGTGTCAGTCACCGTGTGAGAGCGACTTTTGGACCTATTTATTATGAAATAAATTTATATACAGCTATCACGGTAGCTCCACATGCTATATAAGTAGCTCCTTAAATAGCGTCAAGACACTCCGTTCTCCAATTTATCACCGAGACCGATTTATATATTATCGAAAATTATAAAACATATTATCCGAATATTGAGGTAGCGTTTTCAAATTTGCGTCAATATTTCTAATAGTTTTTTAATATTTGAAATTTAAAAGAATAAAGGCATTGTGGAGTATGCAATTGCAATGTCTGATCGTTTATGCAATTGCTTATGGGTTCCATTCTCACTAGAAAAATGTTTATATTTAAATTATTTTCATTTCTCCGCTCTGGTGCCTAAGACAGTACGCCGTTGAGTTCCGCCATACAACACGCATTGTCTTGATTTCGGGCAGAAAGTGTTGAAGTGTCTTGACACTAGGTCCTCTCTGAATACCCTGCTATACGGGAAAAAGCGTGAAGCTGACAAAAAAGAGATTTCTGTAATTAAAATCTATCAATCTTTTAAGTGTTCTTTTTTAATGAATACTAGTTATATCAAAACATTGCTTCGTTTTGTTTTGGAAATAAAAAACAACCTTTTAATTTTTGATCCACAGAATAAATTTACTCTACACAAAAGTAATTAAATTGCTATATATAAAGCTTAATTTCGATACTCAAAGTTTATTTGTTTTATATGAACTAGCAAAGATATCAAGTCGTGATACACGTTGGCAAATTTTCAAACAAATTGGATAGTATGAAGATGTAAGATTATTTTATATTTATTGATAGATCAGCCATCGTGGTGCAGTATGACAGCGTCTGGCTAGGAAATTGGTTGTGGGTTCGATTCCTACTCGGAGCAAAAATTATGTTAAAATTATTTTAATTTCTCCCCTCTCGTAAACAAGATAAAGTCGGGTGGAAAATGGAGAACGGAGTGTCTAAACACTAAGTTTTAATAGACTACACTGCTATGCGGGATAAAGTGTGAAGCTGATTGATAGACACAGTTGATGTAAATAAAAGTGTCATATTATTGTTATATGTGATATTACTTAATCTAAAAATAACGTGTGTCAAGTCCGATCTATACAAATTTAGTCGTTTTTAATTCCAATTGGACAAAAGATTTAATAAATTGTAACATGCATACAATTTAGCAAAAAATATATTCCTGAATCATAGAAAGTCATAAAAAAAGTGTAAAATCGACTACACGACGTTCGTTTTAAAATTTCAATGCAAAAAATATTTATATAATTAATATAGGCAGTTTCACACCATACGTGGACAAACTGTGGCATTATAATCCGTTCGTCATCTCGTCGTTCATTGAGAAATACATTTATCTTATCACAAAAAAAAATTATAATAACCAAAAAAAATTGGAAATAGTCACCAAGACCAGTCATAATTTCCCTCATGTTTGTGCCTATCGTATAATATACTAAAGCCATCGTGGCACCGGGCAGTGTCTGACTGTTCTAGGTTCGTTTCCCACATGGGGAAATAATTATATTTTTAAATATTTTTATTTCTCCGATCCGATACCTAAAACAAAGTGCGACGTTCAGTTCCGCGACTCAACACGCAATTGGTCGATTTCTGGTGGAAAGTGCAGACGCAGTCTCGACCCTAGTTTCTCTCTAACTCTCTAATTACCCTGCTATGCGGGTAAAATCGTAAAATACATATTTAGAAAACGTATAAAAAAAAATTTTATACGTTTTCTATATATATATTTTTCAATTTCCTAAGTGTGCGAATAACACCTATACAAATGTTAAAAGTATTTAATAAATAGCATACTCTTTTGCCAAATGATTGTTCGTAGAATAATCTTTGAATGGGAGAAATTTGTAAAAATTTCTCTACAGAGATGCTAACAACAAATATAAGTTGTAATAAGCGTATAACAAAATATTAATATAAAATATATATATGTTTATTATATAAATTTAAATATATATATATTTATGTTATAGTCTGTAGTCACCGAAATCTCGTTTCAAACAACCAAAAAGCATTAAACAGACTATACAATGGTCCCTATACCATTACCATTTTATAACTCAATAGAGGCTATAGGCTTGAAAGGAAGCGTTTGGTAAAAAATATTTCCGATGGAACAGCCCGAGGTGAATACGAATTAGGCTCATCTGTATAGAAAAATAAAATTCAAATAATGCCAACCGTAAAGGTTAAAACGGATTTCGTTTAAGAACACGATGGAAGTGGTTAGATTTTTTTTATATAAGATGTGTTAGGTTATTTATAATACCTGGTCACTTAAGATTACAAGAAATATTTTTTTTTATTAAATAAAAAAACTAAGGCCATCGTCGCGCAGTTTAATAAGGTCAGGTTGTAATCGCAATTAGGTATATCAATTCTCCGTCGGTGGAATAATCATAATTTTATTTTTTTTAATTTCGCCGCTCTCATTATGAGACAATCAGACTGCACCATGAGACTGTTAGCTAAGATATATATATATGTATATATACATATATATATCTTAATAATATAGATTAACCTGAAATATAATATTATCAAACCGTGTCCATGCATGCCAAATGCATATCGCTATTCACGTGCTTAATTCCCTATGGGTTTCAGCAGCGAGCAAGGGTTAAGGTCAGGGCACATTGAGGGAATCACTAGTAAGTTTATCATCTTATACAATGGGATAATAAAGAAATTGCTTCCCGCTTTTTCTTGCCAAGCAATATAGGCGGAAAGCCTATGTTGAGACACTCAGTTTTTCTTTCTTTTTACGAATGATATATATTTTTTATGTATTGTGATGTTGATGTGGTGAAAAATACGACACGCCATTGCGTGTTTTATGACATTTCTTGAAGTCAGGCGAAACGTGGAGAATGGAGTGTCTTGATATTAGATTCTATCTGTTTATCATACTATGTGGGATAAAGCGTGGAGCTGATTATTATTATTAAGAAAAATTATTGTTATTTCTTCACAACATGATATGTAATTTCACTTAGCTCAATTATTTAATAAAACACTTTTACACCATTTTTAAAGTGTTATTTGCACATTTAAGAAATGCAAAAACAGGTTTTTGTAAAACGAATAAAAATTTGAACGTAGCTAAACTTGGGAACCGTCCAAAAGTCACGGGTTCGAATTCCACTGTGTTAAAATTTTAGACGTTCTCTAAAAATATTTAACCGTAACACATTTATTTAGCGCAGTAGCAACAAGTTGTTGACGTTTATACCGGAATCTCGTATGTTCTTTAACAAAGCTTAATAAATTGTACGAAACAATTATATTAAAACAACTGTACCGCATCTTGGCCAAATAGGAAATTATGCCAAGGAGTTTCTTCTTGCCGAAACAAAGAGACAAAACTTTTTAACATTCCATAGATTCACCGTACAGACCCTTTAAAGTTGAAACAAGACAAACTCGGAGCAGTGCCTAGGACTTGCGACACAAGTGTGGACTTAAAGGGCTCATTTAAAATCCACATGCAACCATGGTCTGAGCCTCTCTCTTTAAAATAAGTTAAATTATATAGAGAAGGCTTTGCTATATGTGTCTCTCCAACCTTACAAGAGTCTGGCGCAGTTTCAGCTCTGGACAATAGTAGTATAAATTATGATTTGTATGCATTTCTGGCAAATCTATAAAACAATAGTGTACTCTGAAAATATATATATAATTATTATTCTTAGAACGATCAATATTGTTTTTTGATAATTAATAGATATGCTATTACATCGAATTTTAATTAAAAACAACTTTTGATTGAAACTAATATAATCGGATGAATCGTGTATAGTCAACACTAATCTTTTCAGTGAATACGATGAAAATATTTTGAATTGTAAAATGTACAAAATCATGAAAAAATCACGAAAAAAAAATAACGTTGGCTCGATGTATAATAAAAAATACGTAATATCCAATAGTTATCTAGAGAACCCTAAATAATTGAAAGTTACAAGTTTATAAGAAATTAAACTTTTTTCAATATACTCCGTTCTCCATTTTATCGAGACATTGCGTCTAAGCGGTGAAACTCAACGTCATGTTAGTATTAGGTACTAGAGCGGAGAATTGATAATACTTTTAACATAATCGTCCCTCCGAGCTGGAATCGAAACCGTAACCGTAACGAACCGCACTTACAGTCGCTGTACCACTGCGCCATGATGGCTTCACTTATTTTACTTAAGAAGCTCAAAATAACCAGACAGAGGGAAAATTATATGCTGCCGAGGTATGTGACCTGTTTAAGCCCCTCGATCCTTTGCCCTGCATGTACAGTTGTGGAGGCATCTTCCAGTAGCCACCAAAAACAATGGCCTGGGTCTTGGTCACGTGTAAGGCCAGTCTCCAATCAGCCAGCCAGTCCGGCTGATGATCAAGGGCACGTTTTAGCTTTACTGCCAAGTGAATGGTGATACATTATGTTCTTCGATTTTGGACTATTTACGAATGAAGTATAAACGATATTACAATACTTTTTTTTTATTTTCTTCTTTTTTCTTCCTTTTATTTTATTTCTTTTAATTAGTACTTTCACAAGCCACAGAATATGCTTCGAAATATATGATACTATGTTATATTTATATAGCATATACAAAAATGACTAGTTCATATATAAATATTGTATGTGAAAGCTTGATAAAGTCACGACAACGTGTCGCCGTGGTTATGCTTAAC
Organism: Podotricha telesiphe; assembly: GCA_038994665.1. Classification (NCBI taxonomy): domain Eukaryota; kingdom Metazoa; phylum Arthropoda; class Insecta; order Lepidoptera; family Nymphalidae; genus Podotricha; species Podotricha telesiphe. The sequence continues at coordinate 92,787 of JAOYRR010000556.1, forward strand.
TGAAGATATGTACATGAAATATGCCTTGTATGGGACGACAGCCAAATCGACCGTCCCAAATAAAAACGAAACAAAATATTTAGCAAGCGAATATTGTAATGGTATTTGGGATTGATTGCTCTGAGATATCTATGTCTTTCTATGTCCAAGTGAGACTGAGCTTATGGATTTTCAAAAGCTCTATATTTCGCTTTTGTTTTTACTTATGTTCTGTCGTAAAATGTAATGTGGATGAAAAAATCTCTTTTGATTTTTTCGATGATTTTTTCAGATATATTTAAAACTACAATGTTGAAAGAGTGAAAGCTTTGTTGCTTATTCTGCAATAAAAATGAAAAATGTACATTTTTAATTCTTTAACCAACTTATTTATGGATCTAGTAATAATACAAAGTGAAAGTCAAATAATTTTATTAAAAATAAGAAGATACATGCTTCATTGTTTAAACGTCAAATATTTTACTACAGGTTCACTAAAGTTAATGCCTCAGACCTTTGATTTCAAAGATCAATCTATTTATCCGTCTGAAGAAACTGGAGAAATCATTAAAAAAAGTGTAAATGATGCCCAAAATGTAATTGAACCCATAACCAATACAAGCAAATAATTTTTTTTGAATTTTTTTTTTAGTCTTAATCATCACACACTTAGGAAATTGAAAAACATATTTTTATAAAACATATACTTATAACACATTGCTTAGCGGTCAGAGCTCTTGGATGGTTTCCAAGAAGTGCGGGTTCGAATCCTGCTGCGTTGAATTTTTAATCGTTTTCTAAAAATATGTTTTACAAACAAGTCTTAATCACGCCACCATTATGTCAACATTAGAAACTTTATATTAAGAGTAAACGCAAAACACAGAACAAAGTACATTAAATCAGTAAAATAAATGTACTTATCCATACTAATATTGCAAATGCGAAAGTAACTCTGTTTGTCGGTATGTCTGTCACGACATCACGACCAAACAGCTAAACCGATTGTGACGACATTTTATATAGAGATACAATGGTTTTAAGACGACAAAGGGCTTTTTTCTTCCATTTTGTTGTTTATCTAGGAATTTCGTAGTTTTCTGAAAGGCCACCGAAATTACGAAACAGCTACAGTTCGCACGGGCGAAGCCGCGAGCGAGTCGCTAGAACTTATAAATATTTTTCTTGCCATCTTAATTCCGAGGCAGTGGCAGTAAACCGTTTTATGGGATTTAGTATGACATCAGCTCATTTGTATTCAGTCTAGGCACGCCAAATATTTCGTTCTCCTTCACAATTTCATGTAATTTTATGGTATATTTTAATCAATGGAAGAAGATATATATGAAAATAATCGCCTAAAATATATTCGTTTCTAAATTAGACTCGGTTTCTTCAATATATACCTTTCTTCTTAATATAAATGTTGCATGACACGACGCAAACGCCTTTTAAAAATGTCTCTACAGAAATACTAACAACAAAATTAGGTCTAACTGTCTAACAATTTCGATGTAGCCGTATGTAGAACGCATGGCTTAGCGGGCAGAGCGCTCGGTCAGTTTCCAAGAGTCGTAGGTTCAAAGTTTTACATTATTATAATTTATTCACTGTGAATAACACTTTAATAAATATTATAAATACAAGTTGTCACTCACAGCTTTGTTTGCTTGTACATTGTGACTCATGCCATAACATTTCAACACTGTAGAATTTAAAAACCGTTTCTCGAAATAATTTTGGGAAATCCAGTCTTAGCGCTTCTATAGACACCTCATAGACTTACACAATTCAAATTATAGTTTTTTTATACTAATAACAAAAAATAGTTTTAATAAGAATACTATAAGAATTCCGACGTACCCGGATGTAGAACGCGTGGCTTGGTGGTCAGAGCACTATGGCGGCTTCCAAAGAGGAGCGGATTTGAATCCCGCTGCGTTCATATTTTTCCATGTTTTGTAAAAACATTTTCAAATTTTAGCTTTTTGTGTCAAGTTTTAGAGTCAGTCACTCAGTGAACTTTGGAATAGAGAAACTAACGCAAACCACTTAGTTCCTAAGTTTCCGCCTGAATTCGAGACATTTTAGTAAAGTACCGTTTTATATCATAAATTTCTAACACATTTTCTTGAGGTTTCCGTTTAACCTCAAAAGAAATAATATATATTTAGCAAATACATTTATAAATGATTGTCGTTACTAACAGAAAGTAATTTGACTTGTTGACTTGCCCGGTCTTAACATAATCAGGGCACGTCCTCGACAGCCCGCCCTCTATCCTCGATACAAGCCCGGCAAATAGATTGCTTCGGATAGACTTTAGCGTTAATTATCGTTGAAGAATAACTAATTCTTAATCAGAGAAAAAGATGCTTACAAATGATTATACCAATCAATTTTGGTAGCAAATTCGAACATGCCTTTTATATTTTTCGTGTAGTATAGCTGATATTTGTTTGGAAAAACTATATTATTAAAACACATAAATTTATAACAAAGAACTGCATATATAAAATACAATTAATTTTATTAGTATAATGTTATGGTAAAAATAAGTAAACTAGAAAAACTGTTTTAACAGTTTTTAAAGTGGTATGCACACAATTAGGAAATTGATAAACATTTTTAGAAAGCTCATAAAATATTTAATGCAGCGGGAATCAAACGCGCGCCTTTTGGGAACCGTCCAAGCGCTCCGACCGTTAAGCTATTCGTTCTACATACGTCTACGTTGAAATTTTATACACTTATTACTCATACAAATTTCTGATACCTAAAGATTATTTTACGAACAATCGTTTGGCAAGAGAGAATGCTATTTATTAAATATTTTTAACAATTTTAAAGTGTTATTCACACATTTAGGAAATTGAAAAACATTTTTAGAAAACGTATTTACATTTGAACGCAGCGGAGTTCGAACTCGCGCCTTTTGGAAACCGTTCAAGGGCTTTGACCTCTGCGTTCAAAATTTTTATACGTTTTATACGAAAGATATTTTTTAATTTCCTTTTTGTATGAATACTTTGTATGAATAAAATGTTAAAAATGAAAATAATTTTAATATATTTATTTCTACGAGTGGGAATCGAACCTACTATCGCGGTTACAGCCTTTTGAAGCACATTTAGATTTATATTATATAAGTTACTCTATGCCGCGCTTTGTTTTGATATCAGACCGGAAAAATTATATTGTCTCACATAGTTTGGTAAAATATATTATAATATATAGGTTAATTACATTTTGATTAAAACTATACTGAAAACCAATTATAGCACAAAATTGAAAATAACAAACTAAGTAACTAAAAAGTGAAATCTCACAAAAGTGTATCCGGCCAATTAAAACATCTGAATGCTTTAACCTCTACTCAGATGCTGACTTTGGAAAAACGGGAGAAACTTTTCTAATTTTTACTCCTTCAGAATGGGCCGGCTCGATACTGGTGGCCGACTTTTGGACTTATAATTTGCAGCTTTTGAACATTTATAACGAGATCACCAATCAGTTCATTAGAAAGTTCTCCAAATTTACTTTGGTTGCAATAGCATAAGAATTGACAAAACAAATAATCTCATTATATTTTTACATTGGTATATATATATAGCAATGTAAAAATATACCTTAAATATACCTTATAAGGTAACTGCATAATTAATTATATTATTGACGTGAGGTCATCGTGGCGTATTGAAATTGCGGCTGGCTTCGATCACAACGGTTGTGGGTTCGATATCCGTTCAGCGGAATGATTACACTCAAGTCAAGTCACTCCGTTCTCCACTTGCCTATTTCAAACAGAGTAAGGAGACCAGAGTGTTATGACATTGGATTCTCTCTGAGCAGTGTATATGGGGGAAAAAAGTGTAAAGCTAATAATAGTTAATAAGATACTTGATATTATTATTATTACATATTTTGAAATGAAACAATTTTTTTTTAACCGGACCAATCGCGTACATTTTTGGTATTCGAAAATACATTTTAGGAACCCAACGCTTCGAACACTTTACAGTAGTCTGTGGTCACTCATAGGTAGACTTAGAAAATACATTATAGATGGGTTAGGGAAATTAAGTATAGTCGATTTCACCTGATAAAGTATTGTTAGCTTGAAATCTTACTCATATATCATTCCATACTTCCTAGTTTGTACATTTTTAATGCAGATGAATCAAAAGTTGTTTTTTAACATATTCAAACTTTCACATATTGATACTAAAAAGATGAAGCTGTATATTTAAACAATTTTTTTTCATCTTAAAGTGTATGTGATTAAAAAAAGCAAGGTTTAAGAAACCAAAAATAAATTAAAAATATAAGCATTCCCCATAGTCCTTAGAAACACTCCGCTAGCGTTTAGCATTTATTTATTTCATCCTAAATTTCCGATTCATCCATACGAATATTTAAAATGTGACTTTGCCTATTTGTCTGTTACGCTTTCCAAAAAAAGAGAGAGTAGAGTCAATAATTGGCAATTTTTTTACACAAATCAACCCATTAAGGGTTGTTTCTTTCGTCTTTCGTGGGCTATTTTCTTCTATATATATATATATATATAGCACACGTGGGCGATCCCGAAAGCGTGTCGCTAGTACCGATTTTGTTTTTATTTATTTATATACATTATATTATTTAGTTATATATAATTTTTATTTTTATTTCACTTATTGTTCATTTGGCGAACAAGTCAAGACACTTTAAAGTATATAATAAATTAACATATATATTAAATACACTTCGCCTTGTTCCTCGTTACTTACTGACTAATTAACAACGCACAGTCAAGACTATTAGGCATATAAAGCAAAAATTTTGCGTATAGGTTTCTTGGAGAGTGTACGACTGTACGTCCCTTGCAAGTACTGCTTGAAATTCCGAGGATAACGGAGAAAACAACATTATATTATGGCTGAAATTACTAAAGATAGAAGTGTTATTAGGTAAAAAAAAAACCAGGGTTCATGGAAGATTATTGTCCCCGTGACCCTGGCCAGTGGCGGTGGAGTAGGAGCACCGTGAGGTTTTAGTGGGAAACGGACGGCCCATACCTGCCGGTCCGGAGTCCCACATAACCGCATCCGAGTCCCCAATCGGGTGGGTATCCGTAAAGGACTTCCTCACGTTTAAAAAAAAAAAAAGGAAAAAAAACCACGCAAACAATGTTGCGGGTACCAACTCTATATATACATACGTATATAAAATATAATAATAAGACATTTAATATAAAGAAATTACGTTGAAAAAATCGAAAGATATTTTGAATATGACAAAATAAATCTCTGCCTTGTTTTAACACATGTTCGTTGAAAAAATATTGAAACTAAACATTTCTGCTCATTTTTCCTTAATTTCTTATATAAATAGTAATAGAAGATGATTTTACTTCAAGGTCTACACGAGTTCTTCTCGTGAACTTAACGATTTATATTTAGAAAAAGAGAATAATATTTCTAAAGTGTTATACACACAATTCTTTAAAAAATGGTAGAAAAAAGTAAACCATGTTCATCCCAAAACCCTCAAGTATATTTATTTATAACCTCATCACAATCGGTTTAGCCATTTGGCTGTGATGCCGTCACAGAAAGAGACAGAGCTACTTTCGCATTTATAATATTAGTATGCCATTTTAGAAATAACAAATACATGGATAAATAGTTTCTTTATTGATTTGAAATATTAATCACAGAATATAAAGTTTAAGCATTTATCGAAGTTACATTTGATAAATGTTTAAATTTGGTTCAAATTTTAAAACTAATTCATTATACTATTACTACATAATTTGAATTAGGATAGGCAAGTATACATATATAGAAATAAATAAATAATTTTAATTATCAATTATTTTTATTTTTTCGTAGTTTATTATTATTAATTTCAATTAATATTTATTTAAATTATTTGTTGTTTGTATCAAAGACCTCCCTAAAAAGACTTTTTACCTACCTATATGGTAAGTAAAATGCTTTTTCTTAATTCTCTTAGCATTTACTATATGTTAAGTCAATTGTAAGTTAAATTATGTAGTCATAATATAATTAATAATTTTTAAAATTTTAACTAGTTTTTTATAAATGTCATAGCTAATATTTAATGTTTTATTTAATATTTCAAATTCTTCGTTAAGACTTTTATACGATATCTCAAAACATTTTTCAATTTCCTAAGAGTGCGCAAAACACTTTAAAATGTTTTGTTTGATATGTTTAAAATGGATATGGATATAGTGTTTAGACTTAGTATATACTCGTAGGTACGTTAATCCTAAAAGAATCAATATTAACTCATCCACGACCAAAAATTTTTAACTAATCTAAGCAATAGCGAAAGATAGCTTTGAGGTAAAAATAAAAATTCTAATTAAACCTAGAAAAATATGTTCAGTGAAAGATATAAGAACAGACACTTTTGGGATCAAAAGAATTTTTAAATTATCTTCATTTCGCAACGAAGATGGGGGTTTAAAAATTCAATACCAATTATCTTATTGGATTTCAGGGATTTTCCTCAATTAGAGTTGTAAAATTTGTTTTAATAATGAGGCTTCTGTTTCAAAAGATTTGACATAAAATATTTATGAGAAAGTGTTGCTAACAAATGTATTATATGAGTTAAACCAGACGCAACCGTTTAGATTTCGAACTTGTTTTTTTAAACGACAAATTTAATAACTATACTAATTTAACAAAACAAAACGGTTTTACAGTTTCACTATTCAAAGATAATGTTATATTAATTAATATTTGAAAAAAACAAACTTTTTGACGTGTATGAAATTTGGCATACTAAAACTTTGTTTGCAGAATAAGTGCAGAAAGCCAATATCTTCCATTATAATATCTATTATATTCATTAAATTAAAATATACTTTTATATATATATATAGAGTTTAACTCTAAGCGGACTCTAGTTACTGTTACTGTAGAACCTAACATTTGATAAGGTACCTAATATTTATTTTTATTCGGCATTTGCGTCAATAGCCACAAATAATCTCACAAACAAGTCACCTTTCTCTCTCCTTTCTGACCATTCAGAAACTGTTCATGATGTATAGCAAAACTTAGATTGTGTGTGTTTTACCTCGAGTGAGAATCGAACATAAGACCTATCGCCTTAAGATACATTTCAATTGCACTACTTAACACCAAATATATAATAACTAATGAATTTTAATATTTTCCTAACTTTAAGAGCTTCATAATGAACTAAATTAATAAGTTCTTTGATTTTCACGATTGTTACACATTTTGTGGTCACAGGTAGACCACGGACTATTGTAAAGTGTTCGAAACGTCGGGTGTTAAAATGTATTTTCGAATACCAAAATTATACGCGATTTATAAAAAAATAGTTTCGCCAGGTGAAAATAGTTTAATTTCAAAATGAACTAAATTGTACAGAGTTTCGCTGATTCACATAAAAATATAATCTCATTTAGTAATGAATCCCAATAAAACTGCGAACAGAGATGGTAACATTGCTCTAATAAGAATAAAAAGCTGTGCTGTTTAATTTACTTAATGTTTTGTAACTTAATTAAGGCTTATTTACTGGAGGAGTGCTTCACTAGTAGATTGTAGCGACAACCTATCCAATAGCCCATTATCACGATTTATGTACTCATTATAGACTAGCTATTATAAAATTTTACAACTCCAGTTTTGTCTATTGTTTTGTTAATTTGTATTTAAAAAATCATTTTTTAAAATAAGTTGATCTTTTAATTATATAATAAATAAAATTTAGCGATGCTGAAAATATCTTAGCAACGTGTAAGTGTGTGTGTGTTTGTTTTGGTAATGTGTTTGTACTTCTGTACATTTTAATAATTTTATGTGTTTCTAATACATCCACAGCAAAATATTGCATGTCTGCCCCTTTTTCTCCGTATAAACTTTATACTTATTTGTAAAAAGTTACAAAAAAACCAGCTTCAAGCTTTTTCCTGCATAGCAGAGTACTCAGAGAGAACCTAGTGTCAAGACACTCCATTTACTACTTTCCGTTCCAAATCGAGACATTCCGTGTTGAGTGGCAGAACTGAACGCCGCTTTAATAAAAGGCGCTACAAAACTTGTAGTAATCGTATGATTTTTTTTTAACCGTTCCACATTCTACCTGGATTGCCATGTAGAATGTGGAAGCCAATGCCTGCACAGTTTGTCAAATTGATTGTTTAAATTTTTGTTTACATATATTTGAGATATTTTAAATTTATGATGACTTTCTAAGATATATTTTGACGAAGTTAAATTAATTTAAGTTTTTGTCTGATTTACCGAATTATGAATTATTTCATCCACATACATTATACATACATATATATAAATATTTATTTTAAACTAATTGAAATGAAATGGTTTGAACATTCAGTAGATTTACAACTTAAGTCGGCTGATTTATTACTAAATGTTAAATCAATTCATCCATTCAAGAAATATATGCAACTTAACGATTTAATACTATAACGATACATCAAAATGGTTTAACTACAATATTTACGACACATTGTCTACAGTATCTGTTGCATTCTTATATACCTAGTTACTCAAGTAACAAATACCTAGTTACTCAAGTAACAAATACCTAGTTACTCAAGTAACTAAGAGGCAATCCAGGCGCAGTGAGACTGAGTGTCTGATTGTAAGGTCAATTGGCAGTGGGTTTGATTCCCGCTCGAAGGAATGATTATGTTTATATTCTTTTCATTGCTACGCTCTGGAGTTTATCCGATTTCGTCGATTAGTTCCGCCACTAAACATGCCTCAGATTCGGAAAAAACATACTACCACTACCAACATTTTTGTTTATATAGAGTACACATCGTGTATACATGCACGTTGATATGGCAACGCGGTCTTTTTAAATTAAAAACATACTATATACCAGATTGTATAGAAAATTTAATTTTTACTTGTTATCCTTAAAGTTTTATCAAAGTTACTATTTATCAAGTATGATTAGTCTTCTTATTCATTTAATACTTTATAAAAAGTATTTATATGACTAGGATTCGCTCGTGGCTTCGCCTGCGTATACTAAATACGTTTTTTCACCCGCCCGTGATCCCTCTTAAATCACAAACATTACTTAAATTTATAATTTAAATTGTTACAACTGTTTTATTTATGAACCGATTGCAATAAAATAAACATAAGTGTTACGGAAAGTAATGTTACGGAAAGTTTACCAAAATACTTCGCTTCTTAGATTATTGTGCACAAAGCACACAAAGAAATAAACAGAAAAATATAAATAATCATATTATTACATATAAATATACAGTAAGTGATTGAAATGTTGGGATTTTCTATTAGAACTGACAACAGATTGACGTTATTACAGTGCTCGAAGTAAAGTTGCGATGCTCATTTAAATAAACAAGGGTTAAAAGGGTTCGAATACATCTTTACCATACTTTTGGGAGCTCAACATTGTGTGTATCACAGGGTTACATTATGCACACAGACTATAATAATGATTGATGACGCGTTCGGATACAACCTTTCAACCTTTCAACGTCTTTATATTCTTATTTAGGTTCCGTGAGCAGATGTATCGATGTTGAAGTTTTTATGAAATATATGTAATATGAAGTTTTAATTTGTTATGACATAAAAGATAATTCTTATAGGAAATCGAATTGTCAGCCTCAAAAACAAAGTAACAAAGTAAGTTGTAAAGTTTAGACTTTACAACACTTACAGTACTGTTTAGATTTCGAACTTCGAAAATGTAAAACTTAGTTCCCCGAGGAGTTCCGAGAAATCATCATGCAATGCTCCCCTACAGTTCTCAAATATCTTATATTTCGAAAATACAGTTAGTTCAGTTCTTTAATTATGGCGCTTCGAACATGCAAGTAGAGTAGAGTAAGTAGAGTCACTTCGCCAATGTCACGTTAAATGGAGAACACACGAAGAAGATTGACCGGTAAAAAGAGATAAAGTCACTCTATGGTCGATTGTATGTTAAAAGAGATCCTTGAAATTAAAATAAAATTATTTTCCTACGACATCCGAAGAGTTGGACTCGAACCCGCAACCGAAACCGCTGCGTATACAGTCAGTTCTGTCACACTAAGTCACTGCAGTTTACAATTGCCAATTGCCGTTTTCCACCACACAAGACTTCAACCCAGATACATCTACCATCGACATAACGTGCAAAGTCATATAAGTCGACCTTTGACATTATTACAGTAAAACTACGGACGCAAACCGCGACGAATTTAATCTTGTTGGTCTGATTTATTGAAGGCGATCGTAGTTGGTTCGGGAAATTTGCTTACAGAAAACTGTAAAGGAAATTCGATTCAGCCGCTATGGCCTGAGACCTTTAGACTTATTTGATTTGGGGTTTATTGTAGTGACTTTGTGATATCCTTAGTAAATATTCAAACTATTTGGTTCATTCAATTTGCTGATTACTCTCTCTCTATTTGGGAGTAAATCTTGGAAATTAGTAGTCTTATGTATATTTGTCATGGGATATCTTCACGCGGTGTGACAGCGTCTAATCGTAAACGCGATTGGTTGTGGGTTCGATTCTCACTCGGGGCATGATTAAACTTAAAATATTTTCAATTCTCCGCAAGTTAAAATAAAGCGCGGTGATCCACCACTCAACGCGCAATGCCTTGATTTTGGGAAGAATGTGGAAAACGGAGTGTCGTGACTATCCTGGTATAAAAACGTGTAGCTAAAAAATATATATATATTTGTAGAGAGATTACTTAAATTTGCTTATGCCAGTCACTTCAAAAAATCCAGCATATATATACTAGAGCTTGCACAAAGCTCTATTGTCAAAGTCACAACTTTCACTCCGCGTTTATTCCCCACTTTTGAACTTTATCAAAAATGTAATGTGTTATTCTCAAACAACATTCTAAATTATATTTTGATCCCAATTACCTTTCTAAACGTCTTTATCATATGGTCTGCTAAATACTCAATTTGAGAACCCTTTTTGTTAAGCATTTCTTCTTCTACGTTGGTCCGTTCATCTATAATAAGGCCAATAAGATTCTAAATATATATCCATTAACAAAAATAACATGCAAACTAAAAGTATATACTTTCTTACATAGACTTTCTTACATGTACTTTCTTACATGAACTTTCTTTCATGGACTTTCTTACGAGGAAACAGAAGTTTTGTTTTGTAAATAGAAGATGAAGAGGTTAACTTAGTTATCATACGTTGAAATTCTTATTTTAATTTAAATTTATATTGTTTTTGTAACTTTTTCTATCTTTAGCCTAATTGTAATATTTGTAAATATATTGTGCAACTTTATAAAGTTATTATTATGACAAGTCAAAGAGAAACGTTGAGTTCGACCATTTAATATGCAATGTATTCATTTCTATCGTAAAATTGAGAACGAAGTCATGACACTGTAGGTCGTGGGTTCGATACTTAAGAGAACACGCTTATATGATCAAAGTTAGTATTTTTATTAGTTTATCTATTTATCTAAGTACAGTAAAGTATAATATAAATTTCCCGCATTGCAGGAAAATTGGAGAGAACTTAGTCTTAAGAGTCCCCGTTCTCCACTTACTGCCCGAATTCGAGACGGTGGTTGTGTGGCGGAGCTCAACTTAGCGCTTTGTCTTATTCACTGGCGCGGAGAAATAAATTTTAACGAAGGATTTCTACGAACGAGGGAAGGAGTGTAGAATTTTTTATATTCAAACGTTTTATGTTATATCATATTGACAGTTCTCACGCCTCACTCTTATATATTTTTCATGTACAGTGGTTATTTATCTAGATAAATGTCTGATAAAAGGTGCATTGTATTACTCAGGAACAGTGCAGTAGAAATACTGTTCTTTATTAAAGCAGAGTCTCAATGTAATATAGAAAATAACATATTTATGCAACGACACATGTGGATTTCCGCCTGAAGAGGTTTCTGCGGAAAAAAATAAAAGTTTCAAGTTTTGCCCACTAGCACTGGATGTGGAGAGGTCATTTTCTGCATACAAATTAATATAATTAAGCAAACTTCACAATTTTTGTTTGAAATAGTGTGGGGAAATATGTTATAGTATATAACCATGACAATTGTGATTGATTTATTATAGAGAAACAAAAGAATTGTAAATTTTGATATACCGTTTTATGTATTTACCGTTTACGAGAAGGAAAAATAGTCCGAACTGATTTAGTCCTTGAATCAAAGCCGATATATTCGCACTATAAAATCTCAAATATAACTCAAATAAAATCTATATATAATTTAAGTCAACCAATTCTCCAATTGGAAGGTAAACCCACAACTAGCATATGGACACAAATACAAGTTGATTAAGAACGGTATTGTTAAGTTTATATTTTGTTCTTTTTTCATCCAAACCTTTTTTCTTGTATAGTAGAATGATCAAAGAGAGCCTAGTGCCAAGAGACTCCATTCTCCACTTTCCGCCTGAATTGGAGATATGGCGTACTGATTGACGAAATACATTTTGACTTACCACCAGAGTGAGGAAATTAAAATAATTTAAATATAACCATTTCCCAGAGAAGTTATCAAGCCTTCAACCAACGAGGTTAGCAGCCAGACACTATTCCACAGCTTAACGCTTTATTTATCTAAGAAAATAATTCCAAACGCTCTTGCTTTACTCAAATTTTTTTTGCTCCAATATTCAGAAGTCTCAAAATGAAAAAAAAAAACTACAAAGAACTAACTACATTCTAAAGACTAAGGCAACTATTTCGTTCTTTACAAAACGCGCTAACTGCTTATGATATACAGTCGAGAACTTGTAATGTAAGTGCTCAGTGCGGCGGTCCGGTCGAACTTCGCGAATGCCGAACTTTAAACAGCTTACCAAGTTTCGAAATGGTTATCAACTTTCACATCTGCCTGGATCAGAACTTTATTTCGTGTACATTTTGCTTGAGGAACGTAATTTGTGCTGGAGCTTTTCGTGGTACCTTAAAAATTATACAATAAATAAAGGTCATCGAGGGCACAGTGGCGCAGTGAGACAGCGTCTGACTGGAAACGCGAATGCTTGTGGTTTCGATTCACACTGACTTGATTTTATTTCAAATATTTTCAGCTTCCGCTCTGGTACCTAAAACAAAGCGCGGTGTTGAGTTACGCCACTCAATACACAAATCTCGAAATCGGGCGGAAAGTGGAACACGGAGTTAGTTCACATTACGTTTTCTTTAAATGCCCTGCTGCGGGAAAAAATAAGAAACTAAAAAAATAAAAGTACCCAAGCTAAGATAAGCAAGTAAAGGCTTCAATATTTTCTTAATATTATAAGTGCTGTTTTCGATTAAATTTCAAGTCCCATTCATTTTAATTGTTTATATCAATTTCAAGTACCATGCATTTTAATTGTTTATATCAAATTGTACACTTTAATTAATTATTATCTTTTCACCATTTCTGTATTTTCACGCAAGTATTTATTTTCTGTAAGTTTTCGAATTAATGGACGGCCGTCATCACCTGTAACTGCGGTTACACTTTGTATTGAATTTAAAGCTTTTGTTATTTTTTTTATTTCGCTAGTGTTGACTGTGTTGGTAATTATAATAAATATATGAAAAGTCTTCTTTACGAGGAACTTAAAGCTAAAGATAAAAATATTTAAATAAATATAAAGTAAAAATAATTTCCAAATTTCAAAAAAATAGAAAGTTTTATACGAAACTTTATATACAGTCTAAATTTAAGGTCGAGCAATACATTAATTTCTAATTTTTAACTCAGCCACAAAACTCTAAGCCTGTGAAGTGATTTATAAAACAAATATTTTACCGTACAATTATAGTAAAGCCTGTGTTTTATTTAGCGTGAAATTATAAGAATAAATTTTACTTTATTAGATAGGCGTTATTTATTTACATACTTAGTATTAAGGGGTGAAAGCTGTAGAAAATATTTCGGAGTGCATTGATTAAGTCACTGTAGTTCATTGCTTCAAAATTTTTGGCGTGTGCCTTAGTTATAAGGTAGAAAAGTTATTTCTCATATAGCTAGCCGCTAGCCTTTTTTATTTTATCGTGAGGAAATCCTTTACGGATATTCGGACGCAGTTATGTGGGACTCCGGACCGGCAGATATGGGCTGTCCGTTTACCCACTAAAACCTCACTCCTCCTCCACCGCCACTGGCCAGGGCCACAGGGACTATAATCTTCCGTGAACCCTGGCGGAGCTAGCCGCTAGCCTATGGAGAAATATTACCTAAGTATATAATTAAGAAGAAAAGGGAGAAATCCAAAATATTTAAAAACTCATCCGAGTGCAGATTGAACCCACTACCATCGCGCTTACAATCAATCGTCCCACTCCACCACGATGACCTCATATATATATATATTGATTTGTTATATATGCTTACATTAAAGTGTATTTATCACTTCAGCTTACGTAAGACACTTGACACAATAGCCGATGGTCAAATGCAGTCGTCCGCGATGACCTCGATCTGGATGAAACATTATATACCGGAATGCAGGCTTCATTAACATAATTGTGGCAGAATCGATTTATAGTAACATATTATGTACTAAGTATATGCGAAGTATAGGCCCGTAAAATTGCTATTTAATATTTTTTTACACTTTTAAAGTGTTGTCCAAACACTTAGGAAAGTTTTAGATAATATAAAAGAATTCAAACGCAGCGGGAATCGAACCCGCGCCTTTTGGATACCGTCCAAGCGCTCTGACCGCTATGCCATGCGTTTTACATTCGGCTACGTCAAACTTTTTATACGCTTACTCGAATTTCATCTTATTTTTGTTGTTTTTTATGCAATTATATAATTTTAAATATTCACATATGTTTTTAAATTTTTTTGCCAACTCAGAAACGACTGAAATTATTTAAATGAGATAGTGTATTTTTTTTTAAATTTGCTTTGCAAATATTTTCTATTGCGCGGGTTCAAATCCCGCTGCGTTAAATTTTTTATATATATGTTTTTCAATATTTGCATGCATTTAGCTTAGTAGAGATTGCTTTTTTATTTTCTTGCTTTCACGCATCTGCAACATTAAATGCAGTAGGTAAAGAGAACCTAGTCAGTGCCTTCTCCGCTTTTTGAATTAAGAACTATTTTAAACACTTTGTATAATTGAAAAAGACATATTTAGAAAACGTATAAAAATTTGAACGCAGTGGGATTTGACTTTGTCTAATGCATAATACAAATTGGTACATAATCTGCCCGTTCCTGGTTTCGCCTAAACGACTAACTATTTAGTTTTATCGCCCGTCTGCGTGCTTATTCAAATCACAAATTCAATATAGGTATATTTAAATTACAAATATGAACTATACCCATTATTATGGGGACAGTTGATTGAGAGTTTTTTTTATGATATTTCATAAAAAAAAAGTATTGGTCATTTGCGTATTTGAGTGCTATATTACTTGAAAACAGCATATAAATAAAGCTTAACACTTTTTCCCGCATATCAGGGTAGAAAGAGAGAGCCTAATCTCAAAACACTCCGTTCTCCACTTTCCGTCCGAATTCGAGACATGGAGTGTTGAGTGGTGGAGTTCAACGCCGCGCTGCATCTTGTCACCAAAGCGAAGAAGTGTACACACTGCCCCACGATAGCCTCAAATATCATATAAATACAAATTATATAAATAATTAAATTTAAATGTTATTGTTATATATATGATTTGATAATTTGAAAACCTTTTTGTGTAAAAATTTAAATCAAGTGGGTAATTGAATTATAAAATAATAGTGACACTTAATGTCTTGCTACCAAGCTCAATAAATTATTATTGATTATTAACTTTTTTTATATATTGTAAAAAGTATTGGTCTTTTTTGTTATAGGTGAAGGTTGCTGTATTGTTACTGGATCTCTTTTCAATATTTAATCTAGAACTTTATCTCTTTTTCCCGATCAATATCCTTTGTGTATTTTCCATACAACGTGTCATTGGTTAAGTGATAAGTGCTTAACTTGCATGTTCGAAGCGCCATAATTAATGAACTGAACTGAACTAAATGATTATATAAAATATACTATTATTTGAACAAAATAGTTAAAAACATACACATACAGTATGGCCATGTTATTTAAGATTTGAAGTAAAATATAATAAAACTTGGCTATCCAATTAATTAGTCAGTTAGTTATCTAGTTATTTAGTTAAAAAAGGTATAATGTAGTTTTTCTTTATTTTTAAAAATAGTTGAAAGAACACAATTTCTACTTGTTAATTAATATTTCACAACCAAAAATTCTTACCAAATTATTGGCAATTTTCACCAGTTAATAGACAGGACACGTTTATCGCCATTACCGGCTGTCAATTCTACCCCCCCAATTAGTTCCAGGCGTTCGACTTATAGCGTGGCCACGAACACTTCTCTTCGTAAATGTTTTTATACTTATAAAGATATATTGATAACAACGTGTGGCTTATTTGGTTAGAGTGCTTAATCGGATTTTATTAGACTCAGGTTCAAATCCAGCTTCGTTTATTTTTTATAGGATTTTTAATAATATTTTTGCTATCTTAAGTATGTGAGTAAGATAAAAAAAATCATGCACTTAACAGTGCCTAATGTCTATTATATTAATCTAAAACAAATGAAAATTTGTATTCCATGAATAAATCAAAAGTCATTCCTTTTTAATCAAAAAACATTTAGATCTCTTTAGATTTTACATCCTTTAGATGATATATTCTACGTTTTAAGAATCATTTAAAGAAGCATTTCCTTACATTTTAAGTTGTAGTCTTTGTCGTTTGTGACTATGTGTATTTTTTACATGTAAATTTTATATATGTATATATGTATGCATGTATGTTTGTATGTATGTATGTGTGTCTATATGTATATATATGTATGTAAATTGATATGTATCTATTTATTTATATATGTGTATATAAGTACATCTTACGATTAACCTATTGCTTTTTTTGTTGTTGTTCGCATTATTCAATTCTTAATTTCCTATTTTCTACGCCTTTAACGATAAGGCTGCCTTTTGTATATGATACGACTAAACTTGTGCCTACTTTGTATATATATTTTTTCTTTTCGCAGGTTTTTATTTATTTAACTTATTTTCTGTTTTTATGTCTTATCGATATAGATGTACAATAAAGAGTTCTTATTACTATTATATTTAAAAGAAAAATGTTTTTTTTTAAAACAGCACGGTAACGATAGGCTTACGATTGACTCCATTAAGCGTTACTAGGCGGTGATATGGTCTACGATGACACTCGCTTGCCTAAAAGGTACCCAATTTCCTCTCGATATAAAGAACCTCAAATTGGAAGAATTAGGAATAGAATAGGCAAGGAAGAATGTAGACTCTAAGCGTTTTTTCGTACATTAGGAATCTTGCCATGTACGGATGGCGTAAAGTAGTTTCCTTGACGTCCGATGGTAACATCACAATAAATTTGTACAATTAAATCGCCTTTGACTATTATCCAAGGAGAGTGCACACGTCCACCTCGTATCTCACTCTTTATCAGGTACCTTTTGAACAAAATTTTCTCTATGAAGGCTACTTACTAAAACTTCACTTTAAATTAATGTTTGAAAATATTGCACACTAACTAGAGATTTAGTTGAAGAAGATTTTTTTTTTTGTTGTAATTTTCATATATTCTTTGTATGATATTTTGTGTGTTTTTATACAATAATAAGTACTAACAATAAAATATTTGCATATATTAATAAAATATATTAAAATTATAGTGATGTTTCAGTTTAGACAAGTTGAGTAACATAAAATATATATATATATATATATATATATATATATATATATATATATATATATATATATATATATATTTAAAGATTATGTTAACAAAGAAAGTTTAATTAAATAAAGGAAACTATTACTAAATCTCCTGCCTGTTGTAATAAGTAAACAAAAAGAAGTGAAGTGATAAATAATTTCTATATTTCCTTTCATTCGACTTTAAAAACGTTGTGTACAGCTTATAAAGCACAGCATTTTATTTTCAGATAAAGCATACATTAATACTATGAATAATACAGCTTATTCGATATTTTAACATCTTTTAAAAGGTGTTTTCACGCTTACGCTATAAAACTGGAACGCATCGTGATTTGAAACCGTATTCTAAAAATATTTCGCCAATGCATGTAGATTTAACCGTTCTTTATAGTTTTAACCGTAGTTTGAGTTCGATTCCACTCAGAGGGCAGTCATCTCTCGATTCGATCCGCATTTGCTGTCACTGTAAATTATTATTAATTGGAAAACAAAATAAAATAAAATAGAAGTCCCGCTGAGTTTCTAACGCCGGTTCTTCTCAGGTCTGAGGCATTAATTTTAGTGAACCGGTGGTAAATTGTTTGACGTTCAAAAAATGAAGCATTTAACTTCTTATAATGAATAAAAATATTTGACATTGACTTTGACATACTATGCGAGAAACAGTGTGAAGAAAAATATCACAAATTGACATAAAATATAAAGAAAACAAGTTATTGATACAAAACTCATATCTACTCTGGTGTGAATGTCAGGATATAATATACTAACTTGCTGAAAAGCTTGACATTATATTTTGTAGATAGGCAAAAACCATACACACATACAGCTCGTACACAAAATTAGACTTTAATATCGGGAAATAAGATTCTTCATTACAAACGTGATGAAGCAAACAAAAAAGGCACGTACGTGATCTTAGAACGAAATGTATGTAGAAATGGCAAATGTATTAAGAATATTTTTCTAATTAAAAAGAAAAGATTGTATTATCAAGATTTTTATCAGCTTCGAGACATTGCGTGTCTTGTTTATTAGAGCGAAGTAATGAAAATATTTTGAATATGATCATTCCACCGAGTGGGAATTGAACCCACGACCATTGTGCTTACAGAAAACGCTGACTCATTATTAACATTTCATATGAAAAATGTATTTTTATGTGTGTGTAACAAGACAAAGTGCAGTGTTGAGTTCCACCACTCAACACGCAATGTCTGAATTAAGGCGGTAAATGAAGGACGGAGTGTCTTGACACTAGGTTCTCTCTGACTGCTATGCGGGAAAAATCGTCAAGATATATATAAAAAGAAAAAGTATGGTAATCTTTTTATTTATACGCTTTAATTTTTACGGCAGTGAACTAGGATAAACCGGAAACGAATAAAATACTATATAACTAAAATATTTAAGAAAACGTACAAAAATTTGAACCCGTGCCGCTTGGAAACCCACCAAGCGCTCTGCTGCTAAGCTATATGTAAAAATACTATAAAACTGTAAATATACTCAAGTTTTATTGTAAATATACTCAATATTGTCAAATTTTGTATTACGAACTTTATATTATTATACGATTTTTTGACAATTTTCCTATAGCAAACACGGGAGGAAATATTTCATGATAGCATTGACAGTGTTGTTTATTTCAAAAACATTTATATATTACTTGTTATTGTCAAATTTTGTTTTGTTTTGTTTTATTATTGTTATTTATTCAGTTGTCACAGTTGGATCGTGACTGAATCATGTGATGCTAACAGATTCAAATCCCACCTGCATATACATGTAACATAATCCCACCGTTATGTTACATGTATATCTCCCCCGAACGAGCGCATACCTTGTCGTGGTGGTGGAAGCTCAGTAGCGTCTGGCAATCCAGCCAGGCGTGAAGCTAAAAGGTGCACAAAGAGGAAGGCGACAGTCGCCTGCAGACTGCGGATGCAGTTGGAGTGGGGGTCGGTGGGTGATTTAACTCACAGCCGGCTAGGCGTTCTTATGCCGCCGCTCGGAGATCGTTATTCCAGGAATTGGTGTCGTTGATTATGTCTAGCGGCCGAGGAATGGGGTCAAGGGTCTTGGCTTATCTGCCTGAACCGGATGGTTAAAAAAGCGGCGGCACCACCGTCCTCCCACCCTGATTCAGCCAGCCACTAAGTAACTAGCCAGTAACTAGCCAGTATCTAATTTTTATTTAATACTAACATTAAGTTCTTATAGGATCTCATGAGCAAGATTTGGATAATTAGAAATATCTCCGAGATAGAGAAAAGGCAGGAAACAAGCAAAAGTCGGCAAAAAATTTATAGGTAGAATTTTTTTTTTTTAAATAAAATTAGTTAAAATAGCCGTATAAGAAAAAATGTGTAGACAGCTTTCGAAAGACGCCAATTCGAATCCTGTTGCGTTCAAAGTTTTATTCGTTTCCTAAAACTTATTTCTATTTCCCAACTATATGAATAACACTTTAAAAATATTTATTATAGTTATATTTAAAGTTTGTAACTTTATTTCAGCCTTCATTTGTGTTATTTATTTTTAGTTAAATATTTTAAAAATTGTAAACATTTTGAAGCTATGCCATTTCCATATATATAATAGAATTGAGTACGCTGTGTACGTGACCTAAAGGGAAAATATCTGATGGAACCACAATCACGACTCTTATTCCTCCACATTCAATTCAAAGGAATCACGCGTATTTTCGGAAAGATTTTTTTGTTACCGCAAAAGTACAATATTACGGATCAACAAATGAAAACA
Source organism: Podotricha telesiphe (assembly GCA_038994665.1). Taxonomy (NCBI): domain Eukaryota; kingdom Metazoa; phylum Arthropoda; class Insecta; order Lepidoptera; family Nymphalidae; genus Podotricha; species Podotricha telesiphe. The sequence continues at coordinate 113,330 of JAOYRR010000556.1, forward strand.
CATTGATACCGACACCAAATATAAATTGCAACTTTTCACTTTATATCTTCGCATTTTATGTAATAACCACTGGTCGCGTTTCCAAGGCAACCAACATTATGTCGTATTTAACTATTTAATTTTGTAATTGTAATTTCATTTAAATCGGTTAAGCCGTTTCTGAGATTAGCATGTACAAGCAAACGGATAAACAGACTATCTGACACGAAAGTTAAAATAATTGTTTTGGGTTCTATTATATTATTAAATGCCATGTACAGACACCGA